>JAPFFP010073451.1:0-23759 GCA_026153255.1 Solanum medicagineum
CAATATTCTCAATTATTTTACTTAGCTTAAGGATCATATATCCTCAATTTAACTCCAACACATATACACCCTCAATCGTCTTAAGCATTTAGACTCGCATATCGCCCACTAACACGAGATTTAAGCACATTCAAGAATTGACACAAATTTGATCAAACCATAACATGATTCATTTAAATAGCATTAGTACATGTAAAATGTGAGGTGTTACAAAGCCCCTCATGCTACTACCCTGGGAGCTAGGGTAAGGGACTTCACGAGGATGAATCTTTCGGTTTTCCATGGGTAAAAGGTGGATAAGTATACACAAGAGTTTATTGATGAAATCTACAAAATCTTGTCGATCATGGGTGTTGGGCCAAATGAGAAGGTGGAGTTGGCGGCGTGTCAACTCAAGGGGGTGGCCCAAATTTGGTTTGATCAATGGAAAGGTGAGAAGGGTAATGGCTATGTGGTGCTTTGGGAGGAATTCAAATTGGCCTTCCTTAATTGGTTCTTACCTCTGAAGCTTAGGGAAGCAAAGTTGGTTGAGTTTATGAACTTGAAACAAGGTGGTATGAGTGTGAGGGAATATGCCCTCAAATTTAATCAACTCTCAAAGTATGCTCCTCACTTGGTGGCTGATTCTAGGTCAAGGATGAACACGTTTGTTATGGGGGTCTCTGATTTGGTAAGTGAAGAGTGTCAGTCCACAGTGCTTATTAGTGATATGGACTTATCTCAATTGATGACATATGTTGAACAAATGGAAGAGGAGAAGCTGAGAAAGAGAAGGGGCCATGAGACCAAGAGGGCTCGATTTGAAGGCAAGTTTCCCAAGGGTGTTAGATTTCGTCAAGGCCAAAGGCCTCCTCATGCTACTAATAAGGGGTTTGCTAATGACTTCCCTAGGCCTGAAGGTAATGTTGGGATGACTCCTAATGATGTGTGTCCTAGATGTGGAGGGAGCCATATGGGCCTATGCTTGAAGGGTTCCGATGCATGCTTTGAATGTGGGGAACTTGGCCACAAAAAAATAGATTGTCCAAGAAACTGTGGCAAGGTTTGGGGTGGAAATGCGGTTCCATTGGGTAGAGGTGGTCCTCAAGGTGTTGCCCCAAGGCACAATCGCTTTTATGCTCAACATGGGAGGTAAGGGGTTGGTAAGGTCCCCGATGTTGTTAGCGGTATGTTGAAAATTTTTGATCTTGATGTATATGCTTTGATTGATCCATGTGCCACTTTAAGGAACCAGAATTCCAAGCTTATATATGTCATTTAAGGCTATCATGGGCCCCTAGACAAGCCAAATTCAAAAGGATTTTCGTTGGCTAAGTTCGACACAAGTACCGGTAGAAGGGTTGACTTTAAACAAGCATAGATTTTAGCACAATTGGAAATGGGTGGCCCGCAACATGTCAAATGAAAACCTTTTGATTTATATTTCCAATGCACTTGGTTTCACCTTATTTTGAGTTTGGATGAAGGAGTTATGATCATTTTCGTAAGACCCTCCTATGTAGTGAAGCCCCACGGGGACCTATACGGACAATGGTGTCTTGTATGGGTCGTGTGAAGTATCTTAAGTTGGAAAAGGCTATTCTTGTCCTAATTCATGGGGCACAACCAATGGCATGGGCCGTGTGGCTTGCCACTGGCCATGTGGCTGGTCGTGGGGTGAGTACAAGAGAGGAATAATGGCGTTTGGGGGAGTTTTCTTGCTAAGTGTTGTGCCACGACCTTGGCATGACCCATGGTCCTTGGCGTGGATCCTGGGAAACATTCTCCAGCACAAAGTATGGTGCCATGAGCCTTCACACGGGCCGTGAGCCTCCACACGACCCGTGGAGGCCTCCATGGTCATGATGAGACGTCTTGTTCCAATCAATTTCCAACTTCAATTTTTGGACTAAGTACCTTGTCACGGGTACTCCATATGACCCTTGGAGTGCTGCACGACCCGTGGGACCTTCCGTGGAGCAACACTTTGCCAAAATTTCCATCCGTTCACTAATGACATTTTCGTAAATGCTAATTACTCTAATGCCCTTTTTAGACTTCCAATGCTATCTTAACCTTCCTAAAAGACCTAAACAATGTTCCAAAGGATAAAACTCACTACTCTCATCTCAATCACACTCCCAAATCCTCTCAAGAGCCTCCATTAAGCTCCAATTCAATTTCAAGGAAACCCAAAAACAAGTTTGGATTCAAGACCCACTTCCAAGCTTCCATTCTTCCCAAACTCAATTCCAAGGAACTCAAGGTCTAAGATATGTGGGTTGATCCTTGACTTTCTTTCAATCAAGGAGACCCAAAATTATTTTTAAGCAATCTCATGGATTTCTAGTTACTTTAAATCGGGGTTTTGTAGATTATGAATCCTTAAATTCTACTTATGCATAGGTAATGTTTATTTGATGATTTTAATATGGTGTAAACTATTAAATGAGGATTTTATTTGGGGTTTATGGAATTTCAAGTATGAATGTTCCCTTTAAGACTTCTAAATGCACGGGTAATTACACTATGAATTTACATGTGGATTTAATTATGTTTTCGATTGAATTTCATATTATATTGTTGATTTTAGATTGTGTCCTAATTACCCATGCCATTCTCTCATTGTCCATAGCATATGCATTTATGTACATAGATCATTTTTAGAAATTATGTTATGGGTTAATCCAAATTATGTTCTATGATATGAGTTTTGATAAATGTTGGTTATGGCGATATTTTGATCATATATATGTCTTTGATTTTGGCTTATTGAGCATTTTAGGTGCTTGCACTATTTTGTATATGAATGACCTATTCCTATGAATGAGTATATAGATTATGAAATTATGTTTTGGCCTTTAAGCCTCAGAATGCATTGAAATGGTTTCGAAAATCATTTACATCGTCTGAAAATATGTATGTGTATATATATATATATATATATATATATATATATATACACGTATATATATTCTTTTGGGATGAAGACTTAACACCGATGGATTGGGGGCGTCAGGGCTATCTCCAAAGGCGAGGGAGTTGTCCCGTAAGGAGAAGAAATGATTTGACTTGTTTTGTGAAAATACTATCCGAAAAGGGAGTTGTCTCGTAAGGAAGGTTACTTCATACGAAGAGGGAGTTTTCCCGTAAGGTGAAGTATGGTCTACCCTTGGCAAGTAGATCACCTCTTTACCAATGAGGAGATTTCATCGGGATTCCAAGTAATAGCCTGCTTGGTCTTACTTATGTCGGTTGAGGTCACATCCCCAATATATATATTAACGAGTACATCATTTGCGTTTCATGCATCATGACTTTCATAGCATCTCGTTATATTACATTCTTTGATAGTCAACTCTTTCGATATTATGTGCCTTGTCATTTAACGTTGATATGCAGGTTTTGGTAAGTTTTATGCCTTGTACCCCGCATACTTAGTACATTCAAATGTACTAACATACTCTATGCCTACATGATATTACCATGTAGGAATCAGAGCCCTTATTGATTCTCCTCGTGGCTAGACGACTTGTTCAAGTTAGCCTTTGGTGAGTCCTCATGTCCGGGGACAATATCTATCTTCTTTTATGCTTATGTCAGACAATATCTTGTATATTTTGGAATACTTATGGCTATAAAGGTGAGCCCGGTTGTTTGTCGTGGCCCCCACTAAGTTCTATATCTAGAGGTGTTGTTGGACAAGTTATGTATTATGCTTGAGCATTAACTCATTTATATTATTCAAGTGTTTAAGTCTTTACCTTAGACTCGATTCTCCTTGCTTATGCTTATCTTTTATTGTCATTTTAATTGCTTTCGCGACCAAGGATGTGTAATGATATGCTCTAAGGCTTGTTTGGGGTTCCTTCGGGTCCCCATTCACGTTTAGGCCCTAGGTTCGAGGCGTGACGACCACCCTTTCCTTTGTTACCCCCTTTGTTGCTAAAAATCCATGTTGAGTTGGAGTTATTGCATGAGTCATATGAGTTGTCTACCCCTATTGGTGCCTCTATTGTTGCTAGGAGGGTGTGTAGAAATTATCCAATTTGCATCTTACATAAAATCTTACCTTGTGATCTTGTTGAATTAGATATGGTTGATTTTGATGTTATCCTTGGGATGGATTGGTTGCATGCATACTATGCTTCTATCGATTGAGAACTCATAGGGTCAAGTTTCAATTTCCAAATGAACTCGTCCTTGAGTGGGAAAGTCATGATGTAGTAGTAAGGGGTAGGTTCATCTCATGCATTAAAGCCCATAGGTTGATTTCCAAGGAGTGTTTGTATCATCTTGTGAGAGTCAAAGATGTGGAGCCCAAAGTCCCTTCCATTGAGTCAGTTCCGGTTGTGAATGAATTTTTTGATGTCTTCCCAAATGACCTTCCCGGTGTCCCTCCCGAAAGGGAGATATATTTTGGTATGTATCTCCTTCCCGACACCCATCCTATCCCTATTCCCCTGTACCATATGGCCCCAACGGAGTTGAAGGAGTTAAAGGAACAATTGAAAGATTTATTGGAGAAGAGATTTATTAGACCTAGCCAATCACCTTGGGGTGCACCGGTCTTGTTTGTGATGAAGAAAGATGGGTCGCTTAGAATGTGTATTGACTACCGAAAACTCAATAGGGTCACTATAAAGAATAGATACCCTCTTCCAAGGATTGATAACTTGTTTGACCAATTGCAAGGGGCTAGCTTTTTCTCTAAGATTGATCTTCGGTCCGGGTACCATCAAGTGTGGGTGAGGGAGTGTGATATTCCCAAGATGGCCTTCTAAACTAGTTATGAGTATTATAAATTTGTGGTAATGTCCTTTGGATTGAATAATGTGCCGGCCATCTTCACGGACCTAATGAATAGGGTCTTCAAGCCCTACCTTTATTCCTTTGTTGTGGTCTTTATTGATGATATTTTGATCTATTCACATAGTAGAGAAGTGTATATGGATCATTTGAGGGTTGTGTTGCAAAGGTTAAGGGAGGAGAGATTGTATGCTAAATATGTTAAGTATGAGTTTTGGTTGATGGAGGTTGCATTCTTGGGTTATGTGGTGTCGGGGGATGGTATAAAAGTGGATCCTAAGAAAATCGATGTGATTAGGAATTGGCCTAGACCATCGATGTTGTCGGATATTAGGAGTTTCTTTAGCCTGGTGGGTTACTATAGAAGGTTTGTGAATGGGTTCTCCTCCATTTGCTTCTCCTATGAAGAAATTGACTCAAAAGAAGGTTAAGTTTGTGTGGACTGATAAATGTCAGAAAAATTTTCAAACATTGAAAGATATACTTGTGTCCGCTCCTATATTGTCACTACCGGATGGGCTTGAGGGATTCGTTGTGTATTTTGATACATCTAAAGTTGGTCTCGGTTGTGTACTAATGCAAAATGGTAAGGTCATAGTCTATGCTTCTAGACAACTCAAAGTGCATGAAAAAAACTACCCTACCCATGATCTTGAATTGGCTGCCATGGTGTTTGCATTAAAGATTTGGCATCATTATTTGTATGGGGTGCATGTTGATGTTTTCACCGATCATAAAAGCCTTCAATATGTCTTCACTCAAAAAGATCTTAAGTTGAGACAAAGAAGGTGGCTAGAACTCCTTAAGGACTATGACATGAGTGTGCAATACCATCCGGATAATGTAAATGTTGTGGCAGATGCTTTGAGTCGGGTGCCCATGGGTAGCCTACCTCACGTGGATGGTGGTGAAAGGGAGATGGCTAGGGAGGTGCATAGGTTGGCTAGATTGGGTGTGAGGTTGGAAGATGCGGGTGATGGTGTTGTTGTGGTTGATGGTTCTAAATCTTTTTTGGTTGATGAGGTGATTGAAAAACAAGATCTAGACTCCTCCTTGCTTGAATTGAAGGTCTTGGTGAAAGAGGAAAAAATAGCTATCACTCTATCATCGGTATGGCTCCTTTTCACACTCTTTATGGGAGATATTGTAGATCATCGGTGGGTTGGTTTGCGGTTGGAGAGGTGGATTTATTGGGACCAGATTTGGTTATGGATGCTGTTGGGAAGGTTAAGATGATTAGGGAAAGATTGAGGACAGCCCAAAGTTGTCAAAAATCCTATGCCAATGTGAGAAGAAGAGACATAGAATTCAAAGTGAGTGATTGGGTTTATTTGAAGGTTTCTCCGATGAAAGGTATGGTCCGATTTGGCAAAAATGGGAAGTTGAGTCCAAGGTATGTTGGTCCTTATGAGGTGATAAAGAGGGTTGGCAAGGTAGCATATGAGTTGAAGTTGTCTAGCAAAATGAATTTGGTTCATCCGGTATTCCATGTCTCAATGCTGAGGAAATATGTTGGTGAACCTAATGCCATTGTGCCTTTTGATGTTTTGGGTGTGGTTGAGGACAACTTAACCTATGAGGAGGTTCTGGTTCAGATCTTGGATACGCAAGTAAAGAGATTGAGAAACAAAGAGGTAGCATCCATTATGGTCCTTTGGAAGAACCAACAAAATGAAAGTGCTACTTGGGAGGCCGAAGCGGACATGCAAAAATAGTATTTTTATCTTTTACACTCAACTCAAGCCTAAGGTACTACTCCTAAGTTCCATATGTGACTTCAAGTCTTACATTTCATCCCCCTATGACATTCATATGCACTCATGCTTAAGATGGTAAATTTATGATGATTTTACACTTATGTTGAGATTTTAAAAATGTTGTTTTACAAATCATGTTGCATTCTTGTTGGGGCTGATTTTTTCATGATGACTCTTGTCTTGTACGTCTCTTCTACATTCGGGGATGAATGTTCCCAATGGGGAGATATTGAAACGACCCAAAAAGTGCTCGAAAACGTGCCTCGAAAGTGCCCAGAATCTTGTTTTCCATATATCTAAAAATCCATTTGGAATTTCAAAAATCCGACTTCATATTCTTGTTTAACGGGTCCAAATTATGGTGAAAAGGGTCTAACCACTATTTTTAAGCAAAGGAATCGAATTGTGAAATTTTGCTTGATGCGATTTCCAGAGAGCATCCGTCGCGGAGAGGTTTAATTTCTACACTGTCTTTTTCTAGTTCACCAAGATTTTTCTAAGTATTGGACATAAGTTTCTCAAATGTATTTTCACCTATACTTAGTCTTATTTCACCCTTATATCACCCAAAAACATTCCCCAATATTTCCTCAAACACTTAGACTCATTTCTAACCATAATTCAAGTCCCAAACTCAAGGCCAATCTCAAGGATTTCTTCAAGGATCTCACCCAAGCTTTAAATCTCCATTAAAGTCTTCTTAAACAACTTCACGAAAGTTAATGAATGTGGTGTTGAACCATTGGGTCCTTTCACCCATGGTGCCTAAATCCTCTTTTACTTGCTATTGCGTGATTTAAAGTTGATTTTACATATAGGTCTTGAATATTGAGAAATTTACTGCACAGTGATTTTAGTTTATGAAAGTATGGTGGTTTTAGCATGTTTTGAGCTTCCAATCTTGGACTTAATGTTGGATTTGATGAGGGGTTTTGATATGAATGTCTTGGGGGTGTTGCATGGTGTTAATTAAAGGCTTACCACTGATTTTCCCACATGATTTCATCTCTAAATTGCATGCTCTTTTACCTCCATTACACGCCCCCCAAGGTGTTTGATAAAATGTCCGACTATGTTTTCTTGAGGAATTTAAGGTCCAAAGCATGAGATATGATATGAATGATGTTATGATGATGAAATGAGCTTATGTATATGTTTATTCCTACATGAGATATTGCATTAGTGCCTATGGTGAATCCTACATAAAGTATTGTATAGACCATGCCTGATTCGAGGGGAAAAGAGCTCGGGTAACCATGCGAGGGGTTTATACTTCGTCACCATGGATGTTTGGGGTGTGACCATCATCAACCATGCAAGGGGTTTATACCTCGTCACCATGGATGGCGGGGTGCGACCACCATCAACCATGCGAGGGGTTTATACTTTGTCACCATGGATGGCGGGGTGTGACTACCATCAATCACCAAGGAGTTTATACCTTGGATAGCTTGCTTGATCTCATTCTTCACATATGATATTCTATACTTAAGCATGATTTATTATGTATTGATCATACATGCCATCTTGCTATAATATGCTTATTGTCTATCGTTTTGCATTTTGGATTATGATGCCTATCTCTTGCTGCATTGCATCCCATATACTTAGTACATTCAAACGTACTAACGCATACTCTTTCCTACATGATATCACCATGTAGGCATCATGTCCGAGTTGATCATCCTCCTCCTCCACGGGGCTAGGTGGTGTTGTTCCATGCTTGTTGGTGAGTCCTCCATTTTGGGGACTTTGGTTTATGTCTTTTCTTTATTATCTATGCATTGAGACACTATCTTGTGTTATCTTTGACTTTGAGGGTGATCCTGGTTACTTTGTCTTAGTCCTCGCTCTTTCTATGTTTTAGAGGTGTATGCTGGACAAGGTGTGTACTATGTATGAGCTTGACTCTTGACTTTTGACTTTGATGTTTATGCAAGTTTTTCCCTTAGTTCTGTTGCCCTTAATTTTATTTGTATATGTCTTTGTATTCTTCCGCATCAAAGGATGTGTGACGATATGCTAAGAGACTTGTTTGGGGTCCCTTCGGGTTCCACATTCGCCGTGTCAGGTCTAGGCCCTAGCCTTGGGTCGTGACAATGATGATTAAAGGAATGTATGTATATGATATTATCTCTATAGTGTTAGGAATTGACCAAGCCTCACTCGGGAGGTTGTAGGCCCGGGTAACCTTGTTTAGGGGTTTGAACCTCGATCGCCTCGCTCGGGCAGTGGTAGACCCGTGTAACCTTGTTGAGGGGTTTTTACATCGACCGCCTCACGCGGGAGGTGGTAGGCCCATGCAACTAAGTCGAGGGGTTTGTACCTTGATAACCATGTTGGGGGGTTTGTACCTCATCAACATTGTTGGATGGATTTGTACCTCATCAACCTTGTTGAAGGGTTTGTACCTTATCAACCAATTGAGGGGTTTGTACATCATTCGCCTCTCCAAGGAGGTGGTAGGCCTTGGGTGTTCACTATTAATGGTCTCTCCCTACACAGGTATTATGATCTGTATAAAAATGATTTTACTTCAAGCATCATTCATATATGCCATATTGCTACATGCTTATTCATTGCCTATGTTATGCATTTTTCTCACGGTGCTTACCCCTTGTTGCATTGTATCCTACATACTTAGTATACTCAAACGTACTGACGCATACTTTATGCCTACATGATGTCACCGTGTAGGAACTTGAGCCCGGCTTGATTACCCTCCTCCATGTGGCTGGTACATTCTCCCTAAAGCTAGTTGGTGAGTCCTCTGTTCCAGGGAAAATATTTATGCCCTTATATTATGTATTACGACTCTCTTCTTTATTGTATATTTGACTATGAGGGTGAGCCCAGTTGCTTGTCTTGGCCCCCGCTATGTTATATGGTTAGAGATGTTATTGGACATGTTATGCATAATGCTATGAGCTTGACTCTCTTTTGACTCTTGATGTTATGCTATGAAAGATGTCCCTTAGCCCTGGTTATCCCTATTTACTATCTCTCTCTTGTTGTATTTTATTTCTTCCATGAGCAAGGATGTATAATGATATGTTAAGAGGCTTGCTAGGAGTCCCTTCGGATTTCCCATGCATCGTGTTATGTCTAGGCCCTAGGTTTGGGTCATGATAATGCTCCTCTTCATCCTTTGAATACACTAGAATATCATCAATAAACATGAACAAGAACATATCAAGATACAGTCTGAATACCTAGTTCATCAATCTATGAAATCCGTCGGTGCATTTTTCAACCCAAAGGACATGAACAAGAATTCAAAATAGCCATACCGTGTCCTAAAGGCTAACTTTGAAACATCGCTTTCCCTCACCTTCAACTGATGGTAAACCGATCTGAGGTCTGTCTTGGAGAAATAAGTAGCACCCTGAAGTTGGTCAAATAGATCATCTATCCTGGGGAGAGGTTACTTATTCTTTATCGTGACCTTGTTCAGTTGCCGGTAGTCTATGCACATTCTGAGAGATCCATATTTCTTACACATAAATAGGACAGGAGCAACCCAAGGAGAGATACTAGGCCTTATAAACCTTTCTCTAGCAAGTCTTTCAATTATTTCAACTCTGCGGGGGCCGTTCCATTAAGGTAGAGTTGAAATGGGTTGGGTCTCGGGAAAAACATCAATCCCAAAGTCAATCTCCCTATCAGGATGGACTCCAGGTAGATCATCAGGAAATTCCTCAGGAAACTCATTCACAATTGGGACTAACTCAAGAGTAGAAGATTCAACATCATCAGACTTAACTCACCCGAGGTGATAAATACAACCTTTGGAGATAAACTTTCTGGCTCCAAGATAAGAGATAAACTTGCCCTTAGGTGTAGTAGAAGTCCCTTTCCACACTAGAACAGACTCATTAGGAAATTGGAACTTAACAATTTGGGTTCTATAGTAAATAGAAGCATAACAGGTGTGAAGCCGATCCATGCCAAGTATCACATCAAAGTCAACCATCTCCACTTCTACCAAGTCAGCTAAGGTGTATCTATGATAAATGGATGCTATACAATCCATGTAAACTCTCTCAGCTAAGATAGACTTACTAGTAGGAGTGGAAACAACAAAAGGTTCAAGCAACCACTCTGGAAGAATCCCAAACTTACTAGCCACATAAGGGGTCACAAAAGATAAAGTGGCACCTGGATCAAGTAATGCGTAACAATCAAAGGTAAAGACTCGAAGCATACACGTAACAATATCTCGTGCAGCCTCCTGATCCTGTTGATTACCCATAGCATACAGGTTATTCATCCTGCCTCCTGTACATGTAGTATTACCCCTCTAATGACTGCCAGCTTGGGGGTGCTGTAGAGGACTATGCTCTACTGCTTTCTTCACCTCGTCACCTCTTTGGGCATTTATGCTGGAAGTGACCCGTCTGTCCACATAGGAAGCAAGCATCCTACCCAAATGACACCTACCGAGATGGAGCTTCCTACAATTGGCACAGGTTGGCTTTCTCTTTGGCCCTTGAGTCACACTGGCCTAAGATTGGGCGCCTTGAGCCATGAAATTCTGGAATCCATGAGACTTATGATTATACCAGTTTGGTTGAACGGGCGCACTCACTATAGAAGGTGCATGATGAGATGATCTTTTCTGGAAGTAGGAGTTGTCACCCTTATTCTGCCTCTGCTGACTAGGCTCATGTCTTGATGATTTTGCCTTTCTGTTCATTTGCTCCTCCCTATCTATTCTCTTATACTCCTCTGTCTACTGGGCATACACCATAATCCTGGAGATGTCCATTTGGGGATCAATAAGGATTCCTTGCACTCTTTCTACACATGTCTACCCAAACTAGACACAAACCTTTTCATCTTGGACCTCATGTCTTGGACAATCTCCGGAGCATACCTGGACAAGTTAAAAAACTTAAGGCTGTACTCCATAACTGTCGTCCTCCTTGCTTCAAGTTCGCGAACTCATCCACCTTCGCCTCCCTCAACTCTGTAGGAAAGAAATGGTCAAGAAAAGCAGCTTCAACTCCTCACACTCTACAAGCTCAACATCCTCACCTCTACTATCCTCCCATTGATTGTACCAAACATTAGCAACATCTTTCAACAAGTAGGAGGCAAGCTCAACTCCCTCAATCTCAGTAGCATGCATAATTTTCAGGACCTTATACATCTCATCAATGAAATTATGTGGGTCCTCGTCCACCTTCGAACCGATATACATAGGCGGGTACATCTTTAAGAAGTCTCTGAGCGGGTTGCAGCTGAGGACTCTTGTGACCTAGAGCTAGGAGCTTGAGGACCCAACTATTACCCTGGGAGGCCACCAACTAAGTCAATATGGTGATGGCTTCCCTAAACTCTGCCTCGGTGCCGGGGTCTGGTTGGGGCTGTGCAGGGGGCGCCTGTGTAACCTCAGTAGTCCTGGCAGGCCATCCCCGTCTCCTCATCTCTGTCTGGACCGGGGCCTCAGGTTGGGTGTTCTCAGAAGTTGGGACTGAGGCATCTCTTTGAGTAGTTGTTCTCTTTGGCGGCATTTTCTACAATACATATATCACACGATTTAAAAGGAGATTCTTCATAGGGTTAAACGCTATCGCGCGAATTCAGATCATAGGATAAGGGTAACACTTTCTAATGTCCTATAGCCTACTGGTTATGAAGTGTGGTTCATAACACACCCATAAACAAGACTCTACTAGACACAGCTTCATAGACTCCCTTGTACACTCGAACTCTGGGCTTTAATACCATGTTTGTCGCGCCCCGGGAGGGTACCCTAGGCGTAACTGGCGCTCAGAGACTATTGCTAGCCCCCAAGGGAACCACTTAGTCTCATTACATTCATTCAATCAATGTATTTGCGGAAGATATTAAAGAAATATTCTAGCTTTCAGTGGGCTATAAAACTCATCATCAACATCCATCATATAAAGCAAGATTAAGGAAACAAACTTAGTCCAAAAGTAGAATAATATGGGAAGAAGGAACCCCCAACATCAATCATCATCCATCTATATCTATGAGGTTTCTATAACTATTGTCTAAGAAGATATCATGACAGGCCATGGCTACCACAATCAAAGAAAAATAACTTAATAAAACTAAAGAAATAACCATCCTCCGAATACAAGGGAGGACTCACCACGATTTGAAATCAAGAAGCTCTAAACTTCAACGATTAGTTTTCTAAGAAAACAAAAACAATTGGGGGGGGGTCAAGTCCTCTGTCTGTTGAATCTACATCATAAAATAATGTAGCGCCATGGAATGTATTGTATGTAAACCAGGCGAAAGTAAATAGTATAGGCAAGAGAATATAGTATGAAGCTCATTGGTTTCTCAACCTCAACTCAAGATAAGGAGTAGAACTCTGTCACATCACCATAAATCAAGACTCATACTATCATATCAATATTAGAGTATTATCATTAGGGGACCTATCTGGGAGTTTCTCGGACCTACACCCATTACCTGTGAGTCGGTCATGGTACAACAAAATGATGTCATTGCGACATCTGCCTAGTACCTTGCGGGGGGTGAAAGGGCGTACATTTGGGGGTTTATAATAACATCAAGTCCTTTTTTAGGACTAAGGAAACATCCATTTCTCATGGTCCAATCCTCTAGTACGCTGACCACATAGTTAATAAGTGCGAGTGAGACTCACTCTTACTCATTTTCGGTGCTCAATACTCCTTCCAGGACTCAACTTGCTCATAAACATCAACATCAAGTTTTTCTCATTATTTAGCCTCTTTTGGACAAGGGTGTCATCTCATCTCATCATCTCTCAACCCCGGAATATTATGGACAGTCTTTTAAACTCAAGTTTGACCTCTTAAAGACCCTAAGGATCTCACATGTCAAAAATTCTAGCAACATTAGCATCAGTACTCACTCAAATCAAGACCCATACCACAATAATCATGCATACATACGTAATCCAGGCTCTAGACATCGACCCCTAGCTTCATTCATGGATTCTTTAACAATTAAATATATATAATCTATATAGTAGCTCAATTAGTCAGTTGACCAAATAATTAAAATTTATGATAGCCATCAACTACGAAAACACATGTAGAATAATAGTAGTTTTGAGATGGCATTCAAGAATTCATTACATAAGGTCCATCACCTATGAACTATCAACCTAATTCAATCATGGGGGCACATGGGAAAACAATCCCATGTTATAGGTAGCCTTTACATACCTGGGATTAAGTATTACCAACTTTTCTTCAAGAACTTGGACTCAAACCCTCAATCCTCAAAGCTTTCCTGTCTCCCCTCTCAAAGTATTCTTGTGTAGAAACTTAAGAAAAGTGGGTTTAGAAACCCTCAATCGATAATAAATGGATTTAGAAATACATTTTAGGACTGAGGATAGGATGGGGAATGGCCACAAGGACCTTCTCGTATTAAAAGAAAATTTTTTAAAAATTCATACAGTGCTCCGCGATGCGCTAGGGGCACGAACCAGTGCTTTTCACAAATTTTTGAATCTTTTAATTCCCATCGGAAAAAATTAAAAAAACAAAGTGTTGCTCCACGCCCCTTTGCGTTGCGCCAGGGCGCGGATCGACACTATTTTTGCGTTAATTAATGAAAATTATTTCTTGACCCGGTTGCTCTAAAATAGGGTCGAGACCAATTTTTCCCAATCAATTTTCCGTACTGATCATAAATCCGGTCTCAAATTTATCATCGGAGCTTTGAAAGATGCGTTATGGGAACAATTACATTTTAGGGGTGTTTCGGTAATTTTACAAAGTTTTACGTTATCATAATTTCATGTCAACGGAAATATAATGAATTATTAAACAATTGACAATTATTAGTAGGAGAAACGCAAAATGAAGAAGAGACTACCTGTCCAGGAAAAAGAAATCATTTTGTAGGCTTATAATAAGTGAACAAAGCATCATTAACGGCAATTCAAGATTGATAGAAAACGAAGCTCATGAAAATCCTAGGCTAATCCAAATTGTTAGAGCTAAATCTCATGAAATCTATTCGACAGAAATGAAAGGCATAACCAAAGATGATGATGAACAACTCATTGTTGAGATATGGAGCAAGCAAGCAAGTCGACTCAGTTAGCGGCGACGGTGGAGAAAAGCATGTATTTAGGACACCATTTATATATTCAAAACACAAATTTAAGCTGTAGTGGAAGAGTAAACCAAGTGCTTCAACCTTCAGAAATGATACATTAAAAGAGAAACATGGAAAAAAACTCAAAATGGAGCAATGAAATGTGGGGACAAACAAGGAATTTTGTCACATATATCATATCAGAAAGAAGATGAAGAGAACTAAGGATACATGTGTTGCTCAAGAAATAAAGAGCAATACACGTGTTAAATAGTCAATTAGATGAGTCCAACTATAATGTATAATTCTCATTTCTTTTTGTATAATAGAAAATTGCGGTGCTTGTCCTACTCTTGTCCGCTTATATAAATTGGTAAAGAAACTCCCTCTAATAATTGAAGTTCCATGTGAAAGGTTTTTGTTGGTTTGATAGTATAAGAAACTCCCTCTTATATATATTAGATATGGGATACTATTTGAAATAACGATTGCATCGTACTGGTAAAATACAAAAACAGATATTTTATACATCAAATATTGAAGAACAATCAACAAGTCATAATATTTATAGCATTGTATATCGATAATACCTTTTTTCCATCAGATAATCTTCATTTACAACGTAACAACCCCTAAAATTTTCTATCTGATTTGGACAAATGTATGCTGAGAATTGCTGAGAAGAATCTGAGAAAAACTGCAGATGCTAGTAATGAGAGGGGTTACGAGTTGTAGGGAGGTTTACGACTCGTAAATAGGTTTTGTAGGGACTTCAGTGATTGAAGTTTCAAGGACCTTCAGAGTATGAGATGGGCTACGAACCGTAGACCACAATATGAGTTGTAAGAGAGGGTTTCATGACAAATTCCAGCGAAGATCAATTTCTAACCATACGGCTCACGAGAGCCAGTTACCACTCATAGAAACGACTACAAGTCATATCGGGTCTCATAGACCCTGTCGGCAGTTTTAATGAGGGGTATTTTTGTCCATTTCACTACTTATACCACTAAACCCTAGCCATTTTTATACTTGAATGAGGTACAACAATAAACTCTAAGGACATTATTTCTCATTCTCCACACTTGGGTGTTTTTGAAGAGCCTTGGGAGAAGAAGGAAGAAGTTAGGGTTTGTAGTTCAAGAGCAAGAGTTGGTTGAGTTTCTATTGTTTCTTCAATGCCCAGGTATGTGATGTGCTATCGAAATATATCACATTTGATGCCCAAAACAAGGGTTTTTGTGAGTTCTTAATGCTACTTTTTATGGTTTTTATGTGTTTTTGTGTTATTCTTGCAGAAAAGTTAGATTGGCATGATTTTGAAAAAAATTGCATATTCTGATAAATCATAGAAAATACGAGCTCACCTACGAGTCTTAGCCCAAGTAATAAGTCATCGGGTGTGTCATAGCAAGAAACAGAGACCAAAAATCATAAATTTGCTAAGTAGAGGTCACCCCTATGAGGCCATCCTATGAGTCATAAGTCTCGCTACGACTCATATGGGTGGACTCGTAGCAGGAATCAGAGAGCTAAAATATTGGACCAAAAATTGAAGGCCTAGACTACGAGAGGAGAATACGAGTCATAGCCCAAGCAATGACTCGTACCAGTGGGTCTTACCATTTGAATCCAAGATGCCAAGAACTTGATACGAGACCCCGACTACGACTCGTTGGTCACCCTATGAGTCGCACTTGCGAGACGTACTAGCTGCCTACTGTTTTTTTGAGTTATTTTTAGGGTTTGTTTGTAAACACTATAAATAAATTAAGTTACGGTTTTATTACGGGATTCCAAACTTTAGAACATAGAATTTGCCTTTGAATATTCTCTCAAGAATATTTTAGGGGTTTTAGCTTAGTTTATTGTTTTCTCTTAGAAAGCCTAAATTTTGGGGATTGTAGACCTTGCTTTGTTTTTATTGTTAATCTATCAAGCTTTTGGTTTGTCACTTATGGTGTCTTTAATCTTCACTGCCTTGAGTAAAATTCTCAATCATGTCATTTATTTGCATTTTTGCTTGTTTTGCCTTGGCCATGAGTAGCTAAGCACCCATAACTTAGGGTTGTGGGAACCATGGGTAGTTGACTTGAAATAACCTAGGTTTATTGCATCTCTATGATTGGGGTTTTGCATGTATTGTCTATTTTCCTTCATTATGATTGTTGTTTGGTGGCGGCCAACACCAAACCTTGCCTACTATCACGATCCCAACCAAGGTAGTGACTAGGAAAAGGGAAGTAGATGACAGGATTCGATTGATGTGTTCTCATTTAATCAACCAAACCTGACCAAGAGGAGGTTGACTAGGACATAGGTAATGGCTAGTTGGCATGCCATGGTGGCCAACCAAGCGCCATGGTGATATTTGACCTTCACCTTCACAAGAGGGATGGAAGAACCTAAGTTACCATCCTGCATGCGAATCTCCAATTGTAGTTATATTATCTGGGGTAATTGAGTCAACAAACCATGGGGAACATAATTCCCAAGTTATCCCTAAAATTGAATGTTTTCTCGCGCCATTGCTTAGTGTTTATTTTACTTTGATTTTGAATCACAACCCCCCCACTTAGAGATTGTAGTTATAAATACTTGAAATGATTAGTAGTGAATTTTTGTAGTGAAGCCCTATATTCCCTGTGGATTTGACCCTAACCTTCGGTTAGGTTAATTGCTGACAACAATGGCTTTCTTATTGGAATGTGAACATCATCAGAAATTGTGGCACAGTTGCCGGGGAATACAACTAGGTTTTCACTTAATTTCACTATTAGTTAGTTCTAGTGTTGATTTCTAGAATCTCTTGTATTTTACTTTTTTTTTATGTTTAATTTTACTTGCAAGGTATACTAGGTTGTATGCCTTACACAAGGAGCCAAGGCAATCGCTTTGCTCCGATCAATTTGGAGATTCATCGACTCGTTAGAAGAATGGCTCAAATGATTGAGGATATCAAGGTTGAAAAGGATATGAATATGAATGAGGATATGGGAAGAGAGGAAAATCCATCACCGAGAAGTAACAAGCCACAACTTAGGGATTTCAATGAAAACGCTTATGAATGGAATCAGTAATCGATTGAACCCTATGGCTATGTACGTTACCAGTCTTATAGTACTGCCTCCTTTACTGGAAGATACTAAGCTCACGATATCGAGTGGATTTCTCCAAATGCTCCAAAATCGCAGACTATTCACAGGGCTACCTTTAGAGGATCCCCACAGTTAGCTCCAAAATGAGGTGTTTGTTTGCAAAAGTGTCATGGGGACACAAAATCTTTCTCTTGATCCTGTTGGTTTAAGAGTGTTTCCACTGTCATTGACTGGCAATGTAGCTGCATGGTTGTCTGAGCTTTCTCTGGGTACTATTACAAGTTGGGGTGAGCTTCTGAGAGTATTCCTTGAAAGATACTTCCCAAGATCTAAGAAGTTGAAGCTCAAGGACCAAATAAACAACTTTGAGCAATTGCCGAGTGACTCTATTAGCACAACATGGGAGAGATTTACCAAATGCTTGAGTATGGTCCTCGATTACAAGATTGTTGATGATGCCTTGGTTGAGATCTTTTATGGGGCACTTAATGAGAACAGTCAAGCATGCGCCGACACAATCATTGGAGGAATGTTACTTGACCAACCTTGTGCATTGAAAGCCGCAAGGATGGAGCAAGTGGTTCAAACAAATAGAGCATGGGGTCAACAAGAGCGAGATGCGATGAAGACTTCTTGTGCAGTCAATATCAACAATGAGCAAGCAAAGGTAAACGAAGAGATCATGGAGCAACTTGCTCAAGTTTGTACAAGTATGGACTTGGTCTTAAAGCAAAACCAAGCAAGTGTTCAAGCGGTAACCCATCAACCTCCAAAGACACCAATGTATGACGATATATGCTTTGATTAGGATGCATGTTTGTAAGCAACCATGCGGCGGGGTTCTGGAATAATCCCGAAGGATCCAATCTGGACTATTGGAGGCAAGGGTCCAGGAATCAAGGTCAGAACTTCAACCGTGAAGGGGCATATAGAGACAACCGAGGTGGATACTATGAAAGAGAGAGAGCGCCAGATGCCGACTAGGGAAGAAAAGAGGGCTACAGGAATTGTCCTTATGTGCCACCTCACAACCGTGATGCTATGCCAAGCAATTCTAGGCTTGAAGAGATGTTTGACAAGTTGTTGAAGAGAGACGATCACCAAGATGAGACCCTAAAGGGTATGAAAGAGGGTATCTCAAGTATTAACCAAAAAATAGAGTCTCAATCAGTAGCGATTAAGAAACTAGAGCAACAATTTGGGCAAGTTTCTTCACAGTTGAACCAACATCGAAAGGGCACCTTACCAAGTAACATGGTTCAAAATCCTAAAAATGAAGGGCATTACATGGCAGTCATGACTCGGAGTGGAAAAAGCATTATCGATCCCCCTATGCCAATGGTTGAGGATCGATGAAGGGGTCATTGATAGCGAGGTGATGATTGAAGAAGAAAATCCAAGGAGCAAGGGAGTGGGAAACCAAGAGTTGGGAGAACAAAAAAAAGTCAAGGCAATCCCAAAACCGCCTCCTTCATTTCCCCAAAGACTTAAGAAAAAGGAAGAAGATGGCAAGTTCAAAAACTTCGTGTCAATGCTTAAACAATTGTACGTCAACATTCCCCTTTTGGAAGCCTTGGAGAAAATGCCCGGGTATGCCAAGTATATGAAGAATTTGGTAACAAAGAAGCGCATTCTGAGCCAAGAACTCTCATAAGAACTCCAACAATGTAGTGCAATTATGACCAAATGCCTTGTTCAAAAACGAGAGGACACCGGTGCATTTACCATCCCTTGCACCATTGGTGATGTTGAATTCACAAGAGAATTGTGTGACTTAGGAGTGAGTATAAATACAATGCCTCTTATCGTTTTCAAAAAGCTTAGTCTTGGCACTCCTACCCCGACAAGAATGAGGTTACTCATGGCGGATCGAACCACTAAAAAGAGGGAATCCTTCTTGATGTGCTTGTTAAAGTTGATAAATTCATATTTCTGGTGAACTTCGTGATCCTTCATTATGAGGTTGATTTCGAGGTGCCCATCTGGGAAGACCATTTCTGGCCACTGGGAGAGCCCTAGTGGATATGGATTTGGGTCAACTTTGGTTCAGGGTAAATAATGCAGAGGTCGTGTTTGTTATCCGCCAGTCCATGAAACACCTGGACAAGTTCAAGAGTGAGGTGTGGCCCGTGATGATTATTGATGAAGGATGATGCCAAAGTCGAGCCACGACATTAAACAAGGCACTTATTGGGAGGTAACCCAAGTGTCTTTGATAATTGTTTTTCAGTTATAAGTATATATAGTTATTGAGAGCTTAGGTAGTGAAGTGGTTTTTTGTTTTAAGCTTGAAGACATTGATGCACTTTTAATATTTTGGGAATTATTTTGTTTTGAGATTTGGTCTGCAGGTGAGAATCGAAGAACTGAAAATTAAGAAAATGGCACTTGGAACAGCGTCTACGAGCAGGCATATGAGTCGTAGTCATCACTACCACTCGTAGTCATGCCTCGTAGAGGGAATCAATGAGTATCAGAAGTTGGCACACACACTACGAGCCAACCTCACGATAGGGTTTTGGCTTGTTTTTCCATCTATAGTGCATAGGTTCAATTCTTCTACTATTTGGTAAGCTTCTTGGTTAATCCTAATGAACTATGGTGGTTAGTTATTGTGTATCTGTTTAACCATGAATGTTCAAGCACATTTGATGATATTTGATATAAACTTAAAAACCTAGGGTTGGTATGCTTTGAAGAATTTTGTTATGAATTGAACCTTGTTTGAAATTCTTGAGTGGGTGGTTGTGATTTGTGTAAATGCTTGATCCCTTGAGTGTAGTGCTTATTTGTTGCCTAAGCATTGAGCAAATTATTTTTGAAACAGGAATTTGGTTAGTGCGGGTGTGCTTTATATGCCTTAGATTGTTGAACTTGATTGAAATCATCTGAATAGTACCTGCACTACAGTGGCATGGTTTGGTTGATAAAATGTGCTAGTTTGGATAGAGATGTGCTCTTGGTTTTGTTTGATATGAGTTGGAATTGCCTTCCATTCTTAGGGATGCTGGTTGCTTTAACTTTCTGATGTCATTTTGGGACTACCTATGTGTCTATTATATCGTATTGCTCCTTTAAGTGTAAATTCCTAAGTTTGTGTGTCTTGTTAGAGCTTGTTGTTGGAAAGTGTTAGATACTACTAGTGTCTCCTGTTTCCAGCTATGAGGCCCTCCTACGACTCGTTGGCTCCCCTACGAGTCGTAGTGGTCCCTTGTAGCAAGCATCAGTCACATGTAGTTTCTTCATGTTTCTCATATGAGACCAACCTACGAGTCATAATGCCCATTACGACTCATGGTGAGGGTCTCGTAATCCTGACTAAGTATTTGAAAATGTCTCTGGAAATGGGTACGAGGCTAGACTACGATTCGTAGGCTCTACTATGAGTTGTATATGCTCCTCGTATCTGTGTTTAGACTTTATTTTTTCTAGAAATTTTGTTACTACAAGGCCAGTGTGCGACTCGTAGGCCATCCTATGAGTCGTAACTGTACTCGTACTTGCAGACCTGTAATTACATCAGAGATTCTTGTCTTCTGTTTTATTTTGTTTCTATGTTTAAGTGTTTACGATTCTTGTTCTCTGTTATAATCAAACATCTTGATGCTCACATGGGTCGTTGGTTGTTTTGCAGATACAATGCCTCCAAAAGGATAAACAAGTAATCCAATCCTTTTAATGGAGATTGATTGACAAATCTTTTGAGGCCAAGAGATCTGAGGGGTCTCTAGAAGTTCACAGGGTCAGAATAGACCCAAATGCTAATAGATCTCAGACCCGGGCACTTGCAGCACAGACTACCATGGAAGTCAGCATACCAGTCTAAAAAGGAGGAACAACAGGGTAATGGAGATGGGTCTAATAGCAGCCTACCACAGATTACCCTTACACACTCAGGGTCAGAGTTAGAGTCTAAGAGCACCTCGCAAACTCAGCAGGAAGAAGTCCCGTCCCAACCTCCAGCCGATCGCAGATGGTGTGTCCCAGGGATGAAGGAGATATATGACCAGGGTTTAGAGCCCAAGGGATAGGGAAAACTGGTGTGGTAATTTTATGAAGAGTCTAGATTGAATGACTCAGTGTTGGATAAGGTGCCAGGATTAGATGAAGAGTTGGACAGACGCGAGCTACGATGGACTACGCAGCAGCTGGGCAAATATGCCCCTTTCATAGTCCGTGAGTTTTATGCGGCATATCTTGCTACACTTTGCCGGGGGTGACCAAAGAACAAGAAGCCGATCGAGCAATCGAGGTTACGGTCAATGCCAGTCCGGGGTAGGAGAGTTCCTATATCGGAGGAGACCATTCAACGGATCCAATTTAGGCCCACTTACAGAGTGCCTTAGTCTACCGCATAATATGATGGGCGCATTGGTAATATGAGGAGAGCAATGAATGGGAAGAACATTGATGCCAGGACAGAGCTTTTACGATGGATTGCTAGATAGATTTTTGAGGAGGGCTTCGAGCCGATGTGGGTTACAAACCACACAGATCCTATTGTGAAGGCTCACCTCTCTTTCTGGGCCAAGTTTTGGTGGTCCATTATTTGTTGGCATATCCGGCCCACTTCCACTGATAATTTGATCACTTTGGAGCAGGTTTTGTTATTAGCCAGTATCTTAGCTAGTTATGAGTTAGTCTGGGATTGATCATCTCAGAGCAGATCCATGAGATAGCCATTCAGACGAACACCTCACTGCCATTTCCTGTTTTGATTCATCATTTGTGCAGAGCAGCGGGTCTTCCTATTGACCCCCACCTGGACCAGCATATAGAGGCTATACGTACCATGGATCCCAGCCTGATAAAGACTGACGAGAACCCGGTGGCCTTACCATAAGTAACACCTCCTATTCCAGCGCCATTCCCAATAGAGCCTCCAACTCAAAGTGCACCTCTCGCTGCTACCGGCACTACTTTAGCTTCTACAGAGCCCACACCAGCTGTGGAGATCGAGTCCACGACATCCCCAGTACTCCTGCACCAGTAGCAGCTATTATAGGTTGACTCTCTTACTTCTGCTATTGCTTTTCAGGCATTATTACGCAGGGTGGCTACAACGGAGTCCAAACTACAGGTCTTATCTGCACGGTTCAGACCTTGGGTTGACCAGACTGTACGGGACTCAGAGGAGAGGATGAAGGCATTTGCCTACAATTTGGTAGATGAGAGAGTTAGAACAGTGGATGGTCGAGTAGATGCTTTCGAGGCGACAGTCCAACGGAAACTTGAGGGCACTGGCCTATTGATACGAGCGCTGTGACGGAGGAGTTGGCCAAGTTTAAGGCCGACTTATTACATATGTTGGTAGCTCCTGTGGCAGTAGGTGGCACCAACAGGCGATAAGGTGTTTGACTGGCTCGCTGAGCACCCACATGCTCATAGGAAGAGGCCCCTCGAGACAGATGATCTGGATATGAGCCAGAAAAGGCCACGACCTGATGACCCAGCAGCCTCGGTAAAGGAGCCGATACCAGAAGAGGTAGTGCAGGAGTCGATCCTATTGGTGGCCATACAGTGATATAGGGAGCAGAAGCATTCACATGGAGTGGGTAGTTCAAGTACATCTATGACCCAAATTACTGAGGAGGGGATAGTGCCCCAGACCCCACAGATCAGCTAGAGACCGGTGCTTGATGCACCATGATGTTTGACCCTTTTTGATCGCAGGTCTTACATTTATTTATGGATGTTTTGTTCTCTTGTTAGACAATATTATTTTAATGTTGGTTTTTAAATGTTTTATGTTGGATAACATTTTTATTTTGGTTTTGGATATTGGTTTTTAAATGTTGGTTTTTAATGTATAAATATCTAAGTCTATGTTTTTGTTATGTTCTTCTTAGTATGTGTCTTTACTTTGAGGAAAAAGTATCCTATTTTGGTGGGGTGTGGGAAGTCATGGATTAAGGTGAAGTCTGAGTAACCTCGAGTCCATAACTTCCCCTATTTTTGATCCCAAGGTTTTCTTGCCATGATTCTTTTTCCTTGTGGATGTTTACTTTTCTATTGAATTGGCATGTTTAGGTGGTGT
>JAPFFP010073461.1:0-23753 GCA_026153255.1 Solanum medicagineum
AACTTGTTATGATCTTTCATGGGTACGACGGGGCCCTGTCCCGTCATATGTTTTCTGAATTCTGTTTAGGGGTCTGTAGATACCAGTGGGTAGTGGTTTTGTAGTCTTTGTGTCTAAATGTATATTTCAAATTTATCAGGCGGCGAGACCGTATATCATGTATGTATGAATGTTATTAGGCGGCAGGACCGCAGCGGAGGCCGTTTAGGCCCGCACTTTCCTTTGATTATGTTATACACTATACCTACATGTTTGGCTGGTCGCTGCTGGTTTTCTTGCAGGTGGGTTTAGTCAGTAAAACAGAGGAAACTCTGCCGAAATTTCGACAGAATTTGGTAAACTAAGTTAAAGGTCTTTGTGGTCGTAAGATTAGCACTAGTGCCTAATCGGCACGAGTCACGGCCCCGGGCGGGGTCGTGACACGTTGACTCAAGGTGTACTTTCTCATTTTTGTTGTAGTGAAATTGTTGAATGACTTATAAACTATCTTCTCTCTCATACCTTCTCTGAGTCTGATAGCATAGGGTAGCCAGGAATGCAATTATGCATCATACTTTCTATTGATATAAAGTTGGAGTGCCTTAGCACCCAGTGAAGAATAATTAGTTGCATATGTTAGGCAGGGTTGGACCAGCAACGAAGTCGGAATAGGCTGCTACCGATAAATTGCCCCTCCCTGGCTTGAGTGTCCACTCGATTAATCCAGTCTAGACACCACCTCCATATGGACTTCAAACTTAGTAGAACAAGCCTCTGACAATGATTATCCTCTTAAGATACACTTATCTGCATTTGATTTTGTATTGCTAAGCACAAGTATTGGGTTCATATGGGACATTAACCATATTTTAGATAAAATGTTCGGGACTAGGTGTTACTTGTTATAACATACATTAATTAGAAAACTATTTGAATGTTCTCATTAAATACTTTCCTCTTTTGGGGGTCAAATATCAGATAGTTCAGTTCTCGCATATTTGCATCAAGATGTCCCAAATAAAAGATATTCCTCAAAAAGCCAAACATATTTATGAAAATTGGTAGAACTGCGCACACCTGATTCTCATCTGATGAGATACATAGGCAATTCTTCTTGAGTTCAGTGGTCTTTATTAATAAAATTACATACATACATATATATATATATATTAAATGTCCAATGAAAATACAAACTTTTTCCCTATTCATAAAAGGAAAAGAAAATATTTGATTCTTATAAAAAAATAATAACAGTTCTTTGATTTGAGAAACCACGCACACCTGATTCTCACCTTGATAAGACACGTAGGCAACCCTCCCCGGGTTCGGTGATTCTTATTTTCAAAAATAATAATAATATTTTTTTAATCCAAAAAATATAAATTATTTTTCTCTTCATTAAAAAAGAAGTAGAAGATCCTTATTGAAGAGGTTCAAAAACGAAGATCTTATTTCTTTGTTTAAAATAGAAAATGATTTTTCTTTTCATTCCTATTCAAAAAAAAGTTTTATTTCTTTTTCAAAATAAAAATAATAAAACTAAAAAAGTGTTTCTTGTCTTGATTGGTACCAACATATTTAGAAGTGTGCATGAAAAAAAGTGTTAAGCTATTTGGTATAATAGAGTGGACCAACTTTGTTGTGACTCATATAGATTCTTTTGGTACCTCTTGATTGTACTTATTCCATATTTGAAAAATTATCTTGCTCAAAGATAAGGGTAAAAATGTTCCAACTCACTGTTTCATGTGCTTTGTGTGGTGAGCTTTAAATACAAAGTTCAATGGTATGACTTGCTGATCTAGAACTTGACCCAAATGTTTGTTGAGGTGAAATTTTGAGCAATATTTAATTTGAAAAAGGATTATAGGCTTTCTTTAATCTAATTGTGCCTATAAGCCTACGAAATGACACGTGATCCCTTGTGTTTTCCTTTTTGAGACTAAAAATTTTTTTCGATAACCATATCTTAGCTCATATCCTTTTGAGTGCATAAATGTACCACTCTATTTTTCTCCTATCACTAAGAATGCACTGACAAGGTTTTAAGTTGGATGACAAAGTAAAAGATGAAAAATATGGTAGCCAAAAAAAAAAAAGCTCCAACAAAGGGAGAAAAACTCAAAAAAAAAAAGAAAGAGAAATTCCAAAAAAAAAAAAAATAAGAAAAACAAGAGATCAAATGTGAAAATTTTAAAAATAATTGAGAGGATAGTGCAATACTTGGGGATAAAATAGTCACTTTATCCAAAAAGGTTATCTTACCCATTTCAAGCCTACATTTTACGCCGAATACAAGTCCTACTTGATTTTGTTTTTGATGTTCTCACATTAGTTGATACTTACATGAGGGTCAAACATATGGTGTCTCAATTGCATGCATTGGACATTTTTTTGAGTTTGAGTGACTCTCAAAATGTCCTACGATCCAAGTTCTTCTATTTTGTGTAAATTAGGACTCTATTTCGGTAAGGCATTTGAAACATGAGGACATGAATAGTTTTAACCTATATTTGATGCAAGATGAATATATCTTGTTAATACATAAGTATGCTTGAGGTATCATTTGAAACTACAGAAATTACTGCAAAGTTGACCTCAAATTTGTCCAGAAGTACTTTAAGATGATTCATATGCATAATACTAATTATTGGTACCATCTAAAGCCAAGTCATGATCAATCAAAAATCAATTTCTTTCTATCTAACATTCTTTTAAAAAGATATTATTTTGTGAAGAAAAAAGAAAAAATATTTTTATTGTACTAAACTATGTTTGACCTGAATCTTCTTTCACAAGTTATGTAGGCAGCCTTATTGCTGGGGTTCGATACAACCAAATAAAAATCTCAAAATTTCATGCTTAAAAAAGTTAGGGCAAAAAAACAATTCGTATTAATGGGATTTGGATTAGCAAGACCCTCCTAGATAATGGGATCAAGACCATCCTGGATAATGGGACTTAGTGTAGCAGGATCCTCTTGGATAATGGGATTTAGATTAGCAGGATCCTCCTGGATAATGGAATCAGGACCCTCCTTGATAATAGGACTTAGTGTAGCAGACCCTCCTAGATAATGGGATCAAGACCCTCCTAGACAATGGAACTTAGTATAGAAGGACCCTCCTGGATAATGGGATCAGGACTCTCCTAGATAGTGGCACTTAGTATAGCAGGATCCTCCTAGATAAAGGGATCATGATCCTCCTGGATAATGCAACCTAGTGTAGCAGGACCCTCCTGGATAATGGGATAAGGACCCTCCTAGATAATGGGACATAGTGTAGCAAGACCCTCCTGGATAATGGGACTTAGTGTAGCAGGACACTCCTAGATAATGGGATCAGGATGCTCCTAGACAAAGGGACTTAGTGTAGCAAGAATCTCCTTGATAATAAGACTTATTATAGTTGGACCCTCTTGGATAATGGGATCAGGACCCTCCTGGATAATAGGATGTAGTGTAGCAGGACCCTCCTGGATAATGGGATGTAGTGTAGCAGGACCCTCTTAGATAATGGGATTTAGAGTAGCAGGACCCTCTTGGATAATGGGATTTAGCACAGTAGGACCCTCCTAGATAATGGGTTTTAGCATAACAAAACCCTCCTGGATAACGGGATTTAGCACAGCAGGACCCTCCAAGATAATGGGTTTTAGCATAACAGGATCCTTCTGGATAATGGGATTTAGATTAACAATCAGGACCCTTCTGGATAATGAAATTTAGCATAGCAAGAATCTCATGAATAATGGGATTTAGATTAACCTCAGGACCCTCCTAGGTAATGGGATTTAGGCTAGTAGGATCCTCTTGGGTGATCATCCTAGAAGGAACCAATTTAAGTGGATCTTCGCAATCAATGTAGTTACTTAAATAAGTCACAAACATATCAAGAATACATTGCAATGAAACTCGAGTCATCTAGAATCTTGATGCAAAGTTAAGTATTCTCCTTCATTCATTCTCACAAAATTTCCTTTGGTATAGCTGGGGCAAAAATTTTGTGCTATTGTTTTTTGTGTCTTATTTCAGAAATCTAGTTGTTGAACAAGGTCAATTCATATGTCAAGCTCAAGATCGTGTCTATAAAGCAAAGCATCGTCAACTTTGAAGTTCATTGTAAATTCAAAATAGTAGGAGCTGGTCTTGAAGTCAAGGAAAGTTTCCAGCATCGAGTAGCAGAAGCCTACTTAGGGAATAAGCTAACCTTCAAGTTCATATGAGATGAAATCTCACTATTTGAGAAGACATGAGAGCCCGAGATGATTTAAGGGAAGCTATATAGATAGGATTTTGTCCTTGCTTTTAGTTTTTGTCTTTCATTTGCATGTAAAAATAGGAGCTGTGAACTCGCCTTGATGGACCTTACCTTACTTCCAACTCATCATTTCACCTCCTTGAACTACACGTGACCTGATTCTGTTATGACTGGGGATATGTAGGTTGTCCAAAATCAAGACTCGGTCGCATCTTTTTGCTCACAAGTAAGAGTGCGATCAAAACTTGTCATGTTGTCTACTTCTTTGTTTGCAAACTCTTCATGTTTTCAGTCAAAGATGGGCTAACTGTAGACACGTAATTTTAGACTGAACCTAAGATTTTAATACCCTTCCATTAGCATTGTGTATATATACACATATATAGAGTATATACTTAGAGCTAAATTTAATTTGTTTTATTTTTATCATATATTAGTAGGTTTGTTTAAAATAATTTGAAAAACTATAACATAAAAAATAGAGTCACATTTCAGTGTAAGTTTTTTTTAAAGAAGAGAAAAGCTCTAAAAAATATATGTTTTCTTTTAATTTTGATTTCAATAAATAATCTAGTATTGTTGATATTTTCTTAATTATATCTTAGATTTAGCTTAGTTAACTTTTCTATTTTTTAATTTAAAATAGTTTTCTAACATTTTATTCTTTCCTTTGAAAAACAAAAAGGAAAAAAAAGAGAAAATCAGCCACTAACTAAACCTCCCCACTATTCCCCCACATCTACACTAACCCAACTCCCCACTCCCTCACATTTTATTGACACACACAGATTCATACATACAGACAACACACACCCACGAAAAAACTCAATTTCCTCCCCATAAACATTTTTTCCCTCAATAAACACTCCTTACAATAAGACATACATTCATATACAACAAAAACACATCCACACTGAGACATCTACAAAACAATAACACAATACATTCATAATTGCAAACACACGGCTGGAAAAAAAGATTACTACATTTCTTTTTCACACTCACTTCATACACACAAGAAAAAAAACAAAACCAACACAAAAAAAAAAAATCTCAAAAACACCACTAGAGAAAAGCAAAAGTTGAGTTCAAGGTTTGCTTTCGTGATTTCAGATTCATGGCTCTTAGTCGTGGTCATTTTCTTCTTGTGAAGTAATATTCAACAAAGGTAACATTTAATTTTTTATTGTATGATTTGGAGTCACAAGTGTATAACACATGTTCTAATGCTACAAAGTTGCTAAAATTTTATATCTATTAAATTTGACAGTATATTATTGAAGTATCTTAATTTGAATTGTGAAGCATTGAGTAAAATTGACATATTAAGTGATTATCACTATTTATTTGTTTATTTCATGTTTAAACAACACATAGTTTGTTTCATTTTTAAGTAGATTTATTGTCTAAATTTCTATTTTAATTTTCACATTTAAATTTTTATGATAAGGTGTGAATAATAAATATAATTGACGGTGAAACAATCCCAAAAAGTGCCCGAAAATGTTCCTTAGAATGCCCAAAATTTTAAATTCCATATATCTCAAAATTCGTGTGCGATATCAAAATCCGACTTTAAATTTTTTTTCAGGGGGTCAAAATTAGGGGGGAAGGGTTCAACCCCAATTTTAGAGCAATCGAATCACAATTTCAAATTTCAAAAATTTCAATTTGCAGAGACGATCCGTGACAGCACCGCAACACGTAGCTATCAAGGACATGTGTTTATTTGTCCTCTGTAATAGATCCGCGTCGCGGACCTGTGTATTTTGTTGCCAGTGATTTCTATCTTGGTCCAAGATTTTGGGGTCTTGGGCCTAAGTGTTCCCAAACGTACTTTTACCTATACTTAGCCTTATTTTACACTCATATCATCCTAAACATTCCCCAATACTCACTCAAAAACATAGCCACATTTTCACTCCCAAATTCAAGTACCAAATCCTCATCCCAAGCTAAAGTTTTCCTTAAAGGATCTTCTTCAAACTTCAAGTTTCTATCTCCAATATTCACCAAGATCATCTCTAAGCTAAGGTATGTGGGTTTCAACCATTGGGTCCTTTCATCCATGGTACCCATTGATCATTTTTACACAATTTGCATGATTCAAAGTTTATTATACAAATAGTTTTACTATTATGAACATGTCTATGAACTATGTTAAAGCTATGTAAAGTTGTGATTGTTTTGCTATGTTTTGAGCTATAAATTTTGGATCTATTGTAAGATTTGATGAGGGGTTTTGGCGTATGTTGCTTGAGGTGTTGATTGATGGTTTTACAATGAATTTTGTTGCATGAATTCATCTCTAAATTGCTTGGTCTTCTACCCCCATTACACACCCGCCAAGTGTTTGATAAAATGTCCAGCTATGATTTCTTGAGGAGTTGAAGGTCCAAAGCATGTGATATGATATGAATGACTATATGATGATGAAATTAGCTTATGTATATGATATACTCTATATAAGGTGTTGCATTAGACCATACCTGATCCGGGGGTAAGAGCCTGGGTAACCAAGGTGGAGATTTGTACTCATCAACCAAGTGAGGGGTTTGTACTTCTCCACTGTGGTGATAAGGTGTGGTTATCATTAACCATGTGAGGGGTTTGTACCACACTACCAGGGTGATAGGGTAAAACCATCATCAACCACCAAGGGGTTGGTACCTTGAAAATCTTACTTGATCTCTTCTACACTTATGATATCCTATATGAACATGAGTTACATAAGCATATTTTACTTATGCATTGATCAAACATGCCATATCGTTATGTTATTCCTAGTGCCTATTGTTACCCATTTTGACTATGATGCCTAATTCTTATTACATTGCATCCTATATAATTAGTACATTCAAACGTACTAAAGCATACACTTTCTTACATGATATCACCATGTAGAGAGCGAAGCCTAAGTTGATCATCCTCCTCCACGTGTCTAGTTTCATAGTACTCAAGCTTGTTGGTAAGCCCTCTACTTTGGGGACCTTAGTATATGTCTCCCTTATTATGAATTGAGACACTCTTCTTTATTTTCTATTTTTATTGTGATGGTGAGCCCGGTTACTTTTGTCTTGGCCCCTGATCTTATCTATGTAGTGGAGGTGTTATTGAAAATGCTATGTATCTATGATATGATTCTTTACTCTTTTGTCTCTTGATTATGATGTTATGCAAGCTTTTCCCTTAGTCCCATTGCCCCCTGTTCTTATCTTTGATGCTTTTTTATTGCTTTTGCGACCGAAGATGTGTAATGATGTTCTAAGAGGCTTGCTTGAAGTCCCTTCGGGTTACCCTTGCGCCGTGTCATGACTAGGCCCTAGGCTTGGGTCATGACAAAGATGGTATCAGAGCACTAGGTTGATAGATCCTAGGAGTCCAACACACCACGTCAATTAGAGTCTTATTCATAGTTGTGTTGTGCACCACAACTGTAAGTAGGAGGTTATAAGACGTTTTAGGAAATGTTTCACTTCTTCATGATCCATGTTGTGTGATAGAGTTAGGTCCCTTAGGGATTATTGCTAACCCCTCACTGTTACATTTCAGGATAAGTCTCAAGCTACTCAAGAAGGCAATATGTCGAATGCAGAGGTTCGTAATGCTCTTTGGGTAGTGGTCAAAGCAGTGACAAGATTGGCAACCCAACTCAATCAACAAGTGAATGCTCCCGAGACTTCAAATGGTAAGGGGAGGGGTAGTGACGCCAAGAGAGCTCGTGCTGAGGGTAAGTTCCGGATTCCCAAAAATATAAGGGTTATGGTGCCTTATGCTAGGTGCCCAAGGTGTGGTAGATGCCATGATGGCCCGTGCTTGAGAGCAACTAATGCTTGTTGTGGTTGTGGGGAGATGGATCATACAAAGAAAGAGTTTCCTCACAAGCGTAAAAAGGGTAAAAGAGGTGATGAGGGGGTGGTAAGGAAGACCAATGCTTGTTATGGATATAATGAAGTTGGTCACAAGCTAGTGGATTGTCCATATGTTCGAGGGAAGTGTAAGGATGGTTGACCTTTGGATCGAGGTGGTCATGTTGATCAGGTGGATCAAGGAGTGGATGAAGTACCCAATGCTATTACCGATAAGTTGAAGTTTCCTTGGCTTTGTTGTACATGCATTTCTATTTCTTCTCTATTCTTTTTGGTTACTAGTGGGGCTTCTTGTGTGCCCAAGTTATTGTGTGGATCTTTGTTATCTATCCTTCTATTGGGTATATTGTTGCTAGAAGGTTTATAGGTCTTGATCCGGGGTCGTATTGCATTACGTCTTACTGTGTGGATTGTTGGAGTTGGCATGGTGAATTTTGATGTCATTATAAGGATGGAATGGTTGCATGCATGTTGTGTCTTCATGGATGGTAGGACCCCATAGAGCTAGATCCCGAATCCCTAATGAGTCCACCCTTAAGTGGGAGGTTGTCAAATGGTATCGAGGAAGGTAGGTCCATTTTATGTCTTAACGTACAATTGGTCTATAAGGGGTTGCATTTATTATCTTGTGAGAATTGTAGGTGTTGAACCTAAGTTTTTTTGTTTATAGAATTGTTGGTGATGGTAAATGAGGCCTTGAATGTGCCTTTCCAATATTTCGAATTTGGGGCGACGTCCTTTGGTTGGACTAACGCACTGGTTATGCTTATAAGTCTCACGAATGAGATCCTTTAGCCCTACTCTAATAGGCTTATGGTGGTTTTGGTGATGATATGATGGTTCGTTTCCCTAATGAGGTAGTGCGTGTGAGTCATTTGAGGGTAGTACTACAAAGTTTTAAGGAAGAAGATTGGATGCTAAATAGGAGAAATGGGGATTTTGGTTGTAAGAGGTTGCCTTCCTTGGTCGTGTGGTGCTGAGTGATGGTATTATGGTGGACCCTAGTAAGACAAAGGTGATTAGAGATTGGCCTAGACCTTTGAACCCATTGGATATTAGGAGCGTCTTGGGCTTAAAGGACTAATACCTGAGGTTGTGAATGTGTTATCTTTTATTACTTCTCATATGACTTACTTGACCCTAAGTAAGGCCAATGTTGTGACCGACATTTTGTGTAGGGTGATTTTATAGGTCAGGGGGTTGCTATATCTTATGTTATTCCTTTGTCCTAGTAGGATTCATGTGTATGTCCCGATGCTTGCATAAGTCTATTGTGGCTAGTAGGGGTCTATGAGGGTTGCTCCATGTTCTTATTACATAGAGTCTTGTCTTGTGATCATGGTTGACCTAGCTTGATAGGTTTGAGGTCTTGAGGTAGTTTGGCTACTTGCATAGCATGCTTCCAATAGTGTAGAACCTGTAAGGTTGTAACATCATAGTTGAGGATGGTTGATCTATTTGGAAAACTACAATGGGTTAGTCGCTTCTGTAAGTTTGATTTGAGGTTCGAGGGTTATTCTCAAGTGTGGAGGAGGGTAGGTGATATCCCTAAGTGTCCTTTCGAACTAGGAATGATCATTTTGAAAGTTGGTGGAGTTGTTTGGTTGGCTTATGCACCGGTAGTGGTTGTCGGTTTCTGGAATAGGATCTTAAAACCATACCATGATATGTTTGTGGTGATTTCTAGTGACGAGGTATTGATTCGTCTAGAGCTTGTGAATCATTTGGGGTGTAGTGTTGCAAGTCTTGGAGGATGAGAGATTGTTTGCTAAATATGATAGGTGTTCATTATGGATAGCAAGAAGGTGGTTAGAATTCTTAAGGATTATGAAATGAGTGTACATTATTTTTCCCCGGTAAGGCTAATGTTACGGTCAGTGCTCTAGGTGTCTAGCATGTGTTAATAATGGTGGCAAAGAGGAGAGTAGTGGGGTCCATCGGTTGGTTAGATTGGAAATTAGGTTGAGGGAAGTTGAGCATGGTGGTGTAGCATTCTTGGTGGTTCCAAATCTTCTTTTGTTAAGAGGTCTAGATTAAGCAAGGCCTTGATTCCGCCTTATTAGAGTTGGAAGTTTTGGGTGGAAAGATCGAAGAGTGGAGGTAGTGTCCCCGGGGGGAGATGGTAGTTTGTGGCAACAAGTAGGATAGGCGTGGTTAAGGTTTATAAATGAGTTATGGTTGTGAGTCCTTATAGGATGAAGAGCGAAGTTGGTAAGGTTGCATAAGTTTGGGGATTGCCTATGGATAGGGGTTTGATTAGTTTGGTTCTTCATGCTTCTATGTTGATGGGATGTGTTCGTGACTCTAGTGCTATAGCACTCTTTGAGATTGTGGGTGATGTGGTGGATAAGTTGGCTTAGGGGAAGGCCCCGGTGGAGGTGTTGGATGGATGAGTGGAGGAGTTAATTAATGAGGATGTGGTGTTCATTACGGCCCTCTTGAAAGGATCATCCAGTCAAAGGTGTCTCCAAGAAAGCGGAAATGGTCTTATGGGAGCGGTATTCGTACCTCATTCACTCTAATCAAGCCTAAGATAGTGACTAAGTCCTTCATGTGACTCCAAGTCCTATGTTTCAGCTCTTATGTCATTCATATGCATTCATTTTTAAGTTGGCAAGTTTATGATGATTTTACACTTATGTTGAGATTTTAAAAATGATGTTTTAAATGTAATGTTACATTCTTGTTGGGGCTGATTTGTTCAAGATTACTCTTGTCTTGTACATTTTTTTTACATTCGGGGATGAATGTTTCCAAAGGGGATATATTGAAATGACCCCAAAAAGTGCCCAAAAATGTGCCTTGGAATGCCCAGAATTTTAAATTCCATATATCTCAAAATTCGTGTGTGATATCAAAAGTTCAACTTCATATTCTTATTCAGGGGATCAAAATTGGGGGAGGGGGGGAGGGGAGGGGTTAACCCCGATTTTAGAGCAATCGAATCACAATTTCAAATTTAAAAAATTTTAATTTCCCAAGACGATCCCGACAGCACCACGATGCGCAGCTGTCACACACATGTGTTAATTTGGCCTCCAAGATATGTCCGCATCGTGGACTTGTGTATTTTTTTGCCAGTGATTTCTATCTCAGTCCAACGCTTTGGGTCTCGGGCCTAAGTGTTCCAAACGTGTTTTTACCATTACTTAGCCTTATTTCACCCTCGTATCATCCTAAACATTCCACAATACTCACACAAACACTTAGACACTTTTTCACTCCCAAATTCAAGTCTCAAACCCTCATCCCAAGCTAAGGTTTTCCTTAAAGGTTCTTCTTTAAACTTCAAGTCTTCATCTCCAATCTTCACCAAGATCTTCTCTAAACTAAGGTATGTGGGTTTCAAACCATTGGATCCTTTCACCATGGTGCCCAATCCTCTTTTTTTACTCAATTTGCATGATTTAAAGTTGATTTTACAAATGGGTTTACTAGTATGAACATGTCTATGAACTATGTTAAAGCTATGTAAAGTTGTGATTGTTTTGCTATGTTTTGAGCTATAAATATTAGATCTATTGTGAGATTTGATGAGGGGTTCTGGAGTATGTTGCTTGAGGTGTTGCAGGGTGTTGATTGATGGTTTTATAATGGATTTTATTGCATGATTTCATCTCTAAATTGCATGGTCTTGTACCCCTTATAAACACCCGCCAAGTGTTTGACAAAATGTCCGGCTATGGATTCTTAAGTAGTTGAAGGTCTTAAGCATGAGATATGATATGAATGACTATATGATGTGAAATGAGCTTATGTGTATGATATACTCTATATAAAGTATTGCATTAGACCAAACCTAATCCGGAGAGATATAGATCCTGGGTAACCGAGGTGGGGGTTTGTACTCATCAGCCATGTGAGGGGTTTATACTTTGCCACCGTGGTGATAAGGTGTTATTATCATTAACCATATGAGGGGTTTGTACCACACCACCAGGGTGATGGGATAAAACCATCATCAACCACCAAGGGGTTTGTACCTTGAAAATCTAGTTTGGTCTCTTCTACACATATGGTATCTTATATGAGCATGAGCTACTTAAGTATGTTTTGCTTATGCGTTGATCATACATGCCATAGCGTTATATTATGCTTATTGCCTATTGTTATGCATTTTGACTATGATGCCTAATTCTTGTTGCATTGCATCCTACATACTTAGTACATTCAAACGTACTAACGCATACTCTTGCCTACATGATATCACCATGTAGGGATCGAAGCCCAAGTTGATCATCCTCCTCCTCCACGGCTAGTTCAATATTACTCAATCTAGTTGGTGATTCCTCCACTTCGTGGACCTTAGTATATGTTTCCCTTATATGTATTGAGACATTCCTCTTTATTTTTTGTCTTGACAGTGAGGATGAGCCCGGTTGCTTTGTCTTGGCCCTCGCTCTTATTCAATGTAGTAGAGGTGTTGTTGGACATGTTATATATCTATGATATGAGCCTTGACTCTTTTGTCTCTTTATTATGATGTGATGTAAGCATTTCCCTTAGTCTCATTGCCCACTATTCTTACTATTTGATGCTTGTTTTATTGCTTCTGCGACCAAGGATGTGTAATGATGTTCTAAGAGGCTTGCTTAGGGTCCCTTCGAGTTCCCGTAGCGCCGTGTCACGACTAGACCCTAGGCTTGGGTCATGACAGACGTCTCTAACAAATATTCTTTTTTATGACTTTAAAGAACTACTGAGGCTTGTAGCATTCGGACACCAGTTATGGTTCACCAAACCGCACAACAAAAGGAGCAAAAGTAAGGCGTAGGTTAATTCAAGACCTTGCCGCGAATTAGAAAAAAGAAAAATTAGAAAGGATAATCTCAAATTTACAAGAGATGTATAAACATCCTTGTTGTTGGACGAACATAGGTTTCATTTTCTAAAAATATGATTATCTAAAAACATATAATAATATTAAAATGTATTCTCCACAAATAATGCGGTTGCACATCTTTGTGGAGATGCTAAATTTTTTTAAGGATACGATGACACACCATGACCTAAATGAGTTTAGTAATCAACTTTTCCTTAACACAAATAAAAATTTGATTACAGAGAATTCTTAAGATCTAGAGAAGGCAAGCATGCCTCTAACGTCTAGACAAAGAATGCGGTAAAACATCTAAGTTGAGACACATAAAATCCATAATTATATAATTAAAAAAATGAACAAATTTATCCTAAAAATAATTTAAGATAAGTATAGGTTGATTAAAGCGACCGTGGTAGGACCACGGGACTCGAGAGGTGCCAACACCTTCCTTCAGTCAATAGAATTCCTTAACCGATCATTGTTTTCGCAAACCAATAATAAAAGAGTCAACTTATTCTTGATTAGGAATTTAAATAAGATGACTTGGAATACAAAAACTCAACTCCAAGTGGCAACTCTGAATAAATAAAATTTAATCCTAACATCACTTTAATTGGACAAACTCTATTTTTCAAAACCTACACACGGGGAATATAGGAAAAATAGGGGTGTGACACCTGTCAACCAGAGATGAAGTGTTTGAGCGTCATGAGTGATGTTTTCTCACAATGGCACAAAAGGCTAGGACCTTCCAGTTTTTCTACAGTCAATAAACTGATCCTCAAGGAACTGGTTCTGGGAGTGGAAGAAGGAAAAATCAATCAAGATCAAGTGTGTGGAGCTTGTGTTGAGGGTAAGCATGTCAGGAGCAGCTTTCATCTAGTAGGGTTGGTCAGCACCAATGGAACCTTGGAACTGGTTCACATGGATCTCTGTGGACCCATGAGAGTACTAAGCAGAGGCGGTAATAGGAACAAGTACAAGAGAAGGACACAACTAGATGTCGGAGAGAGTCAGATGATGAGGATGAAAGGTAGCAAGGAAGTGGACCAAGATCATTGACTCCAGGTGATGGGAAGAGAGTGGTGTCACCTCCTACAACTGTCGTTCCTCAAAATGGAGAGTTTTCATCAGAGATGCCTCACCTATGTGAACCTAGTCCCTTTGATACAACCAGAACCAGTTCTGTGACTGCAGATGCAGGACACAATTAGAAACACAAGAGCTCCCATCCTCTTGATAATGTACTGACCCCTCTCAACTAAAACATATCCACCATATTTAAGCTCAAAAACATGCATGCCTTCTTTGCATATGTGTCCCTAGTTGAAACAAGAATGTTAAAGAAGTATTGCTTGATGAAGAGTGGATTGCCGCTATGCAGGAAGAACTCCTATAGTTTGAGTCCAACAAGGTGTGGCACATGCTTCCCCCTCCTAAACATGGAACTGTCATTGGAACAAAATGGGCCTTCTGGAATAAGCTGGATGAACAAGAAATGGTCACTAGGAATAAGGCTAGACTAGTTAATCAAGAGAAGGGTATTGACTATGATGAGACCTTTGTTCATGTTGCTCGCATTGAAGACATTGGAATGATCATAGCTTTTGCAGCTCACATGGAATTCAAGCTATATCAAATGGAAGTTAAAAGTGCTTTTGTCAATAGGTATCTGCAGGAAGAAGTGTACATCAGACAACCCCCTGGATCCAAAAGCAATGAGCACCCTGACAATGTGTACAAGCTTGATAAAACTCCTTATCGACTGAAACAGGCTCCTAGAGCTTGGTATGGCCGGCTGTCTAGCTTTCTGCTGAATCATGGGTACTCAAGAGGAACAATTTCTAAGACGCTATTCTTGAAGAAAAGGGGTTCACATGTACTCATTGTTCAGGTCTATGTCGATGACATCATCTTTGGGGGAACAGAAGCATCCCTAGGGGAAGAATTTGCAAAACTCATAAGGAGCGAGTTCGAGATGAGTATGATAAGAGAATTTAATTTCTTCTTATGACTCCAGATACACCAGGGACATGAAGGAGCTCCTCATAAAGTTCAGGATGCTGGACACCAAACAAGTGATACTCCCATGACCACCACTACAAGGCTTGATAAGGATGAAGCAGGTGTAGTGGTGGATGAAACGAAGTACAGAGGCATGATTGGATCACTTCTATACTTAACTTCTAGTAGACCAGATATCATCTTTAGTGTGGGGATGTGTTTAAGGTTTCAGGCAAAGCCCAAGGAATCCCATCTCAAAGCTGTTAAACGAATTCTACGCTACCTAAAAGGTTTCCTGGACCTGATTCTCTGGCATCCTACCAGGTCCTCCTATGATCTTGTTGGTTTTGCTGACACAGATTATGTAGGCTATTCTGTAGATAGGAAGAGCACCTCAGGAATGGCACACTTCCTAGGATCCTACCTGGTCTGATGGGCAACCAAGAAAGAAAACTCAGTTGCCTTGTCAACAGCTGAAGCTGAATATGTTACTCTGGCCTCCTGCTATGCTCAACTCTTATGGATCAAATAGTAGCTTGCAGACTTTGGGATCCAAGTTGAATGCATTACCATCATGTGTGATAACACAAGTGCTATGAATATAGCAAAAAACTCGGTTCAACACAAGCGTACCAAACATATCGATTTGAGGCATCACTTCTAAAGGGATAATGTGGAGAAAGGACTTATTGAAATGGTGTTCTATAAAACTAAGGACATGGTTGCTGATATATTCACCAAAGCCCTAAGCAGGGAGCAGTTTGAGCTGAATCGTCTTCATCTAGGGTTAATCAGTGAGTTTTAGCTTCTCCCCTTACTGACTCTTGAAGTGTACTTAAGCACCGTACAAACATTCTAACATGACAAATTGGCAGGCTTCCTTCCAATAAAAGTGTTGATGGACACACAATGCTGGGAACAGATGATATTACACTTAGTGTCTATCGCTGGAGTAAGGCATCGAGTCAAGGTGAACTAATCCTCTCAAGCTGATTTATCAGGTACACACTTGCTACATAGCTTCCATAATTTGAATGAAAACATATCCTACAAGAAGGATGTCTATAGCTTTCTGCTACACCTGGTTCCCTTATCTGGTTCTCTACTTGGTGGGAAGGGTTATTACTTCAAAATGGACAATGATCACCATTTCTCAGGATCCTAAGAGTCGCGTCAGTTGTAGTGTCAGTACACGTCCTTTCAGTCTCATCTTGGCGCTTCCTCCAACTTCCAAATACATGCATCACCCATGTACTTAACTTTACTCATAAACTCTCATTTTAACCTTGCAAAACCCTTCCACAAGAAAACTCCCAAATGGTATCTCTTGTTGACTACTCTGACACTATCTCTAACGCCACTGCTCCTTCACCACCACAGGACTTCTAATAAGAGGAATTATACTCGTCACCCTCTATCCACAATCAGTCTCCGCCATCTTCCCAACCACCAGCCACTACAATTGAACCCCCTCATTTTTCTCCCTCACCGTTCCCAGACCTACCCTACTATCAACCATGTCCTTCTCTCTGCAAACCCTACCGAATGATTGCCGACCTACCCATCCCTGATCCCACACCCTCAAGTCAATGCCTTATTGATGAGTCATCGTCTTCCTCCACTGACATACCCCCTGTTCGGGTCGTGTCACCTCCGCCTAGCTCCCCACTGCCTTCCATCGCCCCTTCTTCCATGGCCGAGCCCGGTGACTCTCAGGATGACATTCCCTTGGCTCAAGTCCACTGTAGTATTCTTTGTCATCTATCCCTATCTCCACCATCACCCTGTCCCTTTGCTTCTTCTTCTCGTGGTCCACTTACGAGGAGCAAAAAGCGTGTGCTCGACATCCCTGGTCCCTTACCGTCCCCAAACCTACCCAAGTTTGTGTCCCCTCCTCTCCTAAAGAGACGGCTAACCCTGGTTCTCCATCTGTTCCCCCTGCCCCATCTCGTGTAAAGAAGCATGTTAAAAAATTTTAAAAATTGAGAAAGGAAGTTTATTTTGGCTCAAAGGGTGTGCTTAGGGGAGGGTTATCCACCCTGAGGTGCACAACTATCCAGTGGTGGCACAACTATGTGCCAAATTGTCCGCTCAGGGTTGGGTCAATCTATTTATTGACACTGGGACACTAGTTTATGAGGCTGAGGTTATTGAGTACTACACTAATTTGGCATTTGTGGAGTGGGATGTGGCTACCTCGAAAGATCATGGGGTTGATATACTGTTTGGCAAAATTCCCCTTGGGGAGATCTTGCACATTCCTTCTGTGGGGTTGATGGGGTACACTTGGTTGGAGGACACAAGCTGTGTGTTAACCTCCAAATTCACTGAGGGAAGGGTCAGTGATGTGCCTCGCAAGGTGCATAAGGCAGGGATGCCTCCATTCTTAAAGTTGTTGCCCAAAGTGGTGCATAAAGGGATATTTCCTAGGGGTGAGTGTAGGTATGTGGCCACATTTTGCGATATGAGAATGGCACATGCTATCGACCTTCAGGAGCCTGTGGACTGGCCGACCTTAATTCTGCAACACATAGCGCATATTGCCGACCCTGTGGAGGGGCCCCATCTACTAGCCTATGGTAACCTGTTAACCCATGTCTTCAGGGCTTTTCAGCTTCCCTTTGGTGCTGGGAGGGTGTTGACTAAGAAGGAAATGATAGATCACCACACGAACCTCAAGTGTAAGTGTGCCCCTCCTATTATTGCTGCTACTGCACCTGTTCCACCAAAGTCCACTGGCGCCATTACTTAGCTTATGCAGGAACTTCGTGAAGCTCAGGCTGATCGGGCTCATCTTCAGGCCATGGATGATGATCTTTAGGCCGGGTAGCTCGCCTCAAGGACTAGTTTCTTCAGCAGCAGGTGGACCATAATCAGTGGGTGGACTCCCTTCTCAAGATCCTAGGCATAGACCCCTTCTTTCCACCCCTTACTCATTCTCAAACCTTTGTCATACCTTCTTTTGACTCTGCTATAGACAATTATTTTTTTGGGTTGTATAATTTCTATTGTGGATGCTTATGCAAGCACTGGTGCTTGCTTTATATTTTGCTGTGACTATATGTGTTTCTTCCTTATTATGCTGTGTTGCTCTGTGCTAAATAGATGGTTAATAGCCTTAGTTCTAGTGCATTCGTGTTCACTGTTGTTTCTGGTTTCTGGTCTGCATGTTCTTGTTACTTGACTTGTGCTACTACTTGTTGTCTTTTTGTGATGTCAAAAGGGGGAAGTTATGCTTTGGATGGTCTTATGTATGCATATAGGTTTGCCATCATCAAAAAGGGGGAATTTGTTAGAATCTTTGCAGGTATGACTATACTGTTTTGATGAAGACAAACAGAGCCAACAATAGTCAAATGAGAAACCAGGTCCAGCACATATGCACCAGTGAAGACATGTAGAGTCCCAGTCGAAATTGGAGTGCTATTTATGGAAACAGAATCAGTACGAGATACGGTGAAGGTAGCAGCTCAGGAAAAGGACTCCTTTATGGAAAAGAATGGTGTGCCCTACTCAAGCAAAGAGTCCCATACGGAAGGTCTCTAGGGTTCAATATAAATACACTCATCAACCCTAGAACACATAGCTTTTGCAATTTGAAATTGGCGAGAGCATTCAACAAAAGCACGGGCACTTGGCGAGAGCACTCAACCAAGATCTAGAGTTAGATTTTCTTGATTGTTCAATTCTGTTTGACATCTTCTTAGAGTCTGTTTAATGATAAAAATTGTAAGAAGTTGTTTTGTTTTTTTTGTGAGAGTGGTTGCTTGAGAGTGGGTTTGCTCTGGAGAGTTGATGTGTTGGAAGAGTTGTAAGTTGAACATTGCTCTTTTGAAGTTAGGGAAGTTGCTAAAATCCTATGAGTGTAGGTAGCGGTTGTTTCTCCCCTGAGCAAAAAGTTTTTCCACTATAAGTTATTTGTTTTTTGTTACTGCTTTCGCAAACACGTTAGTACTATTCATTGAACCTGGTTCACTAGAAGTTTAGGGGCACTAATCCTTTCACAACTCATTGGAAGAAGACAGAGACATTAATAGAGTGTTCAAAGTGTACGAATTGGTATGAATGGTTTTTTGATTGCTGGTTATGTCTTGAATTATTTGTGTATTAAACTTGCATAATTAATATTGTATTTGATAGTATTTTAACTGTTATGTATAAAGATTGTTGTGTCAAGTATGGTGTTTGATTACCATCTTACAATTTTAGGAAAGAGATTCTTTTTTTAAATGAATTAAAAAAGAAAGTAGGACAAACAAATTGATGAAACTGAGGAAATACAAATAAGCTTTTTTTTTTCTATTGAAGTGTTAAATGTTATTTTTTTAAAAACAAGGATTTCAATCAGTTTTAACTCAATCTCGGAGGAGAATGATGATCCAATAAGATAGTGCAACAAACAAGTCATCACACCGTAATTCATAATGATTATTCAAAAAATATTTATACTTTATTCTTTAAGTGGATTATTAATTAATCAAGACTTTATTTAATAATATGATACTATTTTTTTTTAAAAAAATTGTGCATTAATAACTCGACATACATGTGTAACACATATGTCAAGAGACTTGACAGTTAAATGATAAAAATACATTTTAAATAAATCATCGTCTCCTCCTTTTTAAAAACATCAAGGCTACACACAACCAAATGTTTACATGCCTATTTGGTGAACATGTGTTAACAAATATGAAATAGAGAACAACACGTTAATTCAGATGATAAATAATTTGTTTTAACTTTTTCCTCAAAATATAACTTATGGTATATCCTTAATTACAATTTTAGTTTAGATGATGATCATATAAAATGAACTTGTATTAAGAATTAATGGTTCATAGAATTTATCCCAATTACTTAGAAATCAATGTAGTAGTGGTTGTTTAAATATAAAGATCCTTGGACATCCTTTTTTCTTTAACAAGGTTCTCAAAATTTTAGTTGGCAAAAGAAAATAAAAAATCAATAGCTAAAACAAGGTGAATCATCTTATAGTCACAGATAATTGACAAGACATTATAAAACCAAAATTAGAAAGTGTATATTTATCTTATTCACAAACAAAATTAAAAACAGCAAGCATCATGAATGTGTGAGTCTTGCAAATTAAATATAATGAGAATTTAATTAGATAAGCACTCAATATTACTATCTTCAAAGGTCCATTCCAATTAAATGTTGATTTCAGCTGGTTGGGATTATCGAGAATTCAAGTATGGGAAGGTTATGATTTTTCTTCAATATCTATTGGTATGAAAATCTAGTGGTGGAGGGCGAATGTTTATCTGAGCCTTTGAGATAGAAGTTACCAAGAAACTCTTTAAAAATTTAATATTGTTGATGCAAGTGCTAATGTTAACACGTAAAAATATTTTATAATAAATAAATAGTAAAATTAAGTTTTTGCAACTTTGAAACAAATTATTTATATTCATATACCCCTGTATTTATATTCTCTTAATTACTTACAAATATTACACCCCCTGTACTGTCAACTATTAAAATTTATGCACTGACATCATTAAAGAATATCTTTTCTATTAATATATAGTTTAATAATTTTCTTTTATTTGTTTCATAAAAAAGAGCTTAATCCTATATGATGCTGATAGAGTATCAATATATCAATAGAGTATCACAGAGGATTAATTCACAGTAGTTATGCTGACGTCGTGTGCGAAATAAAAAATGAAAAAGTGGGGTAAGGGTTAAATAGTTTGGATCATGAGTCTATTAAGTATAAATAGTTTGGATAAGATCCAATTTAAGTAAATGGTTTCACAATTGAGTATATTTAGTTTTCCCTAAATAAATTATCATGATAAGAAAATTCATCGCTCTATACTAAAATTTTTCCTTCAGATTTCACGTAATTTATCACACACATTTTACTGTTATATATATCATGATATAATTTTTTAACTGATTAATTATTATGAAAGATATATGCAGCGCACATGTTCGAAAGCTAGTCTCTCTCTCTCACTCTCTCTCTCTCTCTCTCTCTCTCTCTCTATATATATATATATAGGATCTTCTCCATATATATCTACTTTTGTCAAAAAAAATAAATATTGACATTTGGTGGTAAATAATTTTTGTGCACACATTCATGTAATATGGGCTCTTTTAAAATGTATAGGGATGTTTTTTTTCCTTTAAATAACTAGGATTTTATTAATAAATAAAAGAGTGTGACAAACAGAATTGGGTCCGCCCAATTCTTTATCTGACAAACAATTAGCTTGGCACAAAAATCGGACCAAGCCCAAAATGTACGAACAATTTTTTGAAGGGTTCTTTGGTCATTTCTTACCATTTAACTCCTAAACTACGTCATTCTAACCAAAACCTCCCCAACCCCTTTCAATACACTCTCATTTTATTCCAACTCTTAAAACACACAAATTGCTCAAAATCTCTCATCCTCTGAGCTTCATGAAAGCTTCAATCCAGGGTTTCAAGCTTTCTTCCCCAACAACCGCGTTTCCTCCATAGATTCCATCTAAGGTATGTTGGTTTCATCCATGGGTACCTTCCACCCATAGAACTCAAGTATTTTTCAACTAAACCTCCTAATCTTATTTATGTAAATTCTTGGATGTCTATGGTTTTACTTCAAATAGATGTATCATGATTCATTTACTGCTATATGATTCATTTTGTTACAAATTGGTATTCAGTTGTAAAACGTTTATGATTTACATGGTATTCCTATGTCAAGCTATCTAGGGTTTTGAGATTTTATGGTGGGTGAATTTGTCTACTGTACTAATTGATAAATTTCATTGGGATTAAGCATGATTTTCTTACATTGTATGATTTCAAGACGAATTGACATTGAACCCACCAAATTTGTCTTACATACCAATGAAATACAACTTAAATGACAAGAATTTCTACTAAAAATTTATGAAATCTATGAATATGATCATGAAGGCCCTTTTATAACTAAATAAATGATGAGTGAAAGGTTTTCTTAATCAACCTTAAGAGGCATATTAACAAAAAGAATTAACAACACAAATTTTAACACAGGATGATTGTCATAGAGTAGTATAATTAGTTTTCCAAACTAAATAAAAACAAGAAGTGCCTTTATGGTGAAACATATTTTTCCTTTCACTCCAATTCATCAAGACAACAATAGCCATTAGCAAAGCATATATACATATTACACTTTCTTGAACAGTTGAACTTCTTGAGTATGGATACAGTGATGAAGTTGGAAACAGAAACTCCAGTGGTAATATCATATTATAGTAGTCATAGAAAGACTGAGCTTTCACGTGCGAGAAAAAAGTGAAAGAAAGTCCACCAAAGATAATGGTCGTGAAGACATTTTGACCTCCAACAAACAGAAAGCTCTTTGCGTGCAAGCAATGGACCTTTCTGTGTTGTGTGGGATTCAGTTCGCACATTTTCTCAATTGTCAGTGACTTGTTTGTACATGGTAAGCAAGATACTGAATCGATTGTTGATCGATTGTTGATCGATTGTAAGCCATATCAATTGATTCAACATCTGGCTTACCATGTACAAATAGGTCACCAACAATTGAGAAAATGATTATAGCGAATTGAATCCCAAACAAAACAGAAAGGTCCATTGCTTGCTTGCAAAGAGCTTTCTGTTTGTTGGAGGTCAAAATGTCTACACGACCCTTATCTTTGGTGGACTTTCATTCACTTTTTTCTCACACATGAATGATCATTCTTATAAGATATTACCACAGGAGTTTATGTTTCCAACTTCATCACTTTTTCCATACTCAAGAATTTCAACTGTTCAAGAAAGTGTAATATGTATATATGCGTTGCTAATTACTAGTGTATTCTTGATGAATTGGAGTGAAAGGAAAAATATGTTACACCATAAAGGCACTACTTGTTTTTATTTAGTTTGTAAAACTAATGATACTACTCTATGACAATCTTCTTGTGCTAAATATGTGTTGTTAATTCTTTTTGTTTATACTAAGCTCAAGCAATTGCCTATATATGGGATAATGAAACTTAGGCACAAAACTATATTTATACTTTCTGTATTCGTAAACTAATTTTTATTAATAAAAAGTATATAAGCACCTTTATGTTATGTTATTTTTTGTGTTTTGTTTCTTCTTGTGTATTGTGATTTTCTATACTCAAATTATTACAAATTACATGAATATGTACTTGTCACGACCCAACCCCAGGGTTATGACTTGTGCCGATTAGGCACTTAACCCACTATCAAATAAAAAATAAATCCCACGCTAAGCTTACGAAATTCTACCGAAATTTCGACAGAGTTTCCTCTGTTTCTATACCCTATCCACACCTGCAGCAGCTACCAGAATGCACAACAACACATATACACATAAATACATACAACCAAGGCGGGCCGACAAGGTCACCGCTGCGGCGGAACCGCTCACAAGTGCAATATACATATTCCACCACGTCACAAGTCAAACTTCTTACCCACTCGTATCCACAGACCTCTATAAAAAAAGACAATAACATATGATGGGACAGGGCCCCGTCGTACCCATGAATATCATAAAGAGTTTACAAGAAAAGTCAAGGAACATAAATGCCAGTGCGAGTACCCAAAAGTATGCTCCTGAAACAAAGGAGCGCAGCGACGGTAGATAGATATCCTAGGAGGGAGGCTCTCTCACCTGTACGTCTGTACCTGCGGGCATGAAACGCAGCCCCACACGAGGGGGTCAGTACAGGATAGGTACTGAGTGTGTAAAGCAGTAAGCGTAAGCCTGAACAATATTAGAAAAATACAATAGAGATAGAATTAAATCAATGCAACATTAGA
>JAPFFP010073479.1:0-23751 GCA_026153255.1 Solanum medicagineum
GTTCTTTATCTAGAGGCTTTGTAGACTGTGTATATCAAGTGTGTTCATGTTTAGTACGTAAAACACTGTGGCCCCAACAGCCTAGTCATACGCATTTTTCTTTTGGCTTATTAATACAGTTTATTTCCTTAAAGGCATGTCAAACGTGGAAATCCATTATAATGTGTATAGAAAGTATATAGATATAGGTTGGTTCTCCCGGGCCTTATCGGCTATGGGTCCCAGTCCGCCCTAACGGGACTTGGGCGTGACATCTAGTACTAGAGTTAAGCTTTCTACGGCCTTTTACTCTCAAGCGAATGGCCAAGCCGAGAGGACCATCCGAACCCTTGAGGATATGCTTAGAGAATGTGTGTTGGAGCTTAAAGGTAGTTGGGATGATCATCTTCTATTGATTGAGTTTGTCTACAACAATAGATATCATTCTAGTATCAATATGGCTCCATTTGAGGCTCTCTAAGAGAGACATTGCAGATCACTAGTTGATTAGTTTCAGGTTGGTGAGGTAGTTTTGTTGGGACCAGATCAGGTTGTGGAGGCTCTTGAGAAGGTTAGGATAATTAGAGAAAGGTTGAAGATTGCCCAAAATCGTTAAAAGTTTTATGTCGATGTGAGGAGAAGGGATCTTGAATTCTAAGTTGGTGATTGGGTTTATTTGAAGGTGTCACCCATGAAAGGTATGGCCAGTTTTCGTAAGAATGGAAAGTTGAGCCCAAGATATATGGGTCGTTATAGAGTGATGAGAGGGGTTTGCAAGGTAGCTTATGAGTTAAAATTGCCTAGAGAAATGGTTTTGGTTCATCCGGTGTTTCATGTGTCTATGTTGAGGAAATATGTGGGTGATCCGAATGCTATTGTGCCTATTGATGTCTTGGGTGTGGTTAAAGACAATTTAACATATGAAGAGGCTCCAATTCAGATTTTGGATACGCAAGTGAAGAGGTTGAGAAACAAGGAGGTGGCTTCCATTATGGTCATTTGGAGAAATCAATAAGTGGAAAGTGCAACTTGGGAGGTCGAAGCGCACATGCAAAAGTGATATCCTTACCTTTTCCACTCCACTCAAACCTAAGGTATTGATCTAAGTCATTTATATGATCTCAAGTCTTAAGTTCAGCCCTCATGTCATTGCATATATTCATATTTAAATTGACAAGTTCATGATGATTTTACACTTATGATGAGATTTTTGAAATGATGTTTAAGTGCATTGTTGCATCTCTGTCACGACCCAAGCCTAGGGCCCAGACATGACACAGCAAATGGGGAACTCGAAGAGACCCCAAACAAGCCTCTTAACATATCGTCACACATCATTGGTTCCAGAAGCATAAAAAAGACATATTCAATTAAAGCAAGGGCAAGGGAACTAAGGGAAACTTAAACATCGAAGTCAAAAGTCAAATGTCAAGCTTATACATTTTACACACCTTGTCCAACATACACCTCTAAAACATAGAAAGAGCGGGGCCTAGATAAGGTAATCGGGCTCACCCTCATAGTCAAATATAACATAAGGTAGTGGCTCAGTACATAGATAATAGGGAAAAGTCATGACCAAAGTCCCTGAAATGGAGGACTCACTATACGCTTGGAGTAGCATCGTCTAACCACGTGGAGGAGGAGGATGATCAACTCGGGTACTGGTCCCTGCATGGTGATATCATGTAGGCAAGTGTATGCGTTAATACGTTTGAACATACTAAGTATATGGGATGCAATGCGACAAGAGATAGGAATCATAATCTAAAATGCAAAAACGATAGAAAATAGGCATATTATAGCAACATGGCATGTATGATCAATGCATATATAAATCATGCTTAATTATATCATGCTCATATTGAATATCATATGTGAAGAATGAGACCAAGAAAGTTATCCAGGGAATAAACCCCTTGGTAGTTGATGGTGGTCGCACCCCGCCATCCATGGTGACGAGGTATAAACCCCTCGCATGGTTGATGGTGGTCGCACCCTACTATCCTTGGTGAAGAGGTATAAACCCCTCTCATGGTTGATGATGGTCACACCCCAAACAACTATTGTGATGAAGTATAAACCCCTCGCAGGTTACCCGTGCTCTTTTCCCCCCAGATCGGGCATAGTCTATGCAACACTTTATATAGGATTCATCATAGGCTCTAATGCAATATCTCATGTAGGAATAAACATATATATCAGCGCGTTTCATCATCATAACATTATTCATATCATATCTCATGCTTTAGACCCTCAATTCCTCAGGAAAACAATAACTGGATATTTTATCAAACACCTTGGGGTGTGTAACGGAGGTAAAAGAGCATGCAATTTAGAGATGAAATTATACAGGAAAATCAGTGGTAAAACCTTCAATCAACACCATGCAACACCCCCAAGAAATTCATATCAAAACCCCTCATCAATTCCAACATTAGATCTAAGACTTGAAGCTCAAAATATGCTTAAACAACTATACTCTCATGTATTAAAATCACTGTGCAGTAAATTTCTCAATATTCAAGACCCATATATAAAATCAACTTTAAATGACGCATTATTAAGTAAAAGAGGGTTTAGGCACCATGGTTGGAAGGACCCAATGGTTCAACACCACATACCTTAGCTTTAGAGAAGTTTTTGGTGAAGTTTGACAATGGAGACTTGATGCTTGAAGAGAATCCTTAAATCCAAATGAGGGTTTTGGGACTTGATTTTTGAGAATAAAATATGACTAAGTGTGGGAATGGGTTTTGGGAAATATTTAGAGTGATATAAGAGTAAAATAATTCCAAGTATAAGTGAAAACACGCTTGGGAAATTTGGGCCCAACACTAGAAAAATATTGAGCATGCTAAAAAAACAAAAGACAGCGTCCAGATACACATCTCTGTGACGCGGAAACTCCAATTACTCTGCTCCGCATTGTGGAAGTCGTGGAAAGCTCTCTGGAAATTGTACCTTGTGAAATTTCATAAATTGATTTCTTTACTTTAAAATTGAGGCTAGACCCTTATCATCCTAATTTGGACCTCCTGAACAAGAATATAAAGTTGGATTTTTGAAATAACTAACGGATTTTTAGGTATAAGGAAATCAAAATTTTTGGGCATTCCAAGGCACGTTTTTGTGCACTTTTGGGATTGTTTCTATATCTCCCCCTTGGGAACATGGGTCCCCGAAAGTAGAAGAGATGTACAAGATAAGAGTAATTATGAACGAATCATTCCCAACAAGACTGCAACATAACATGTAAAACACCATTTTCAAATTCTCAACATAAGTATAAAATCATCATAAGTTTACCAATTTAAACATGAATGCATATGAATGACTTATGGCTGAAATGTAAGGATTGAACTCACATATGGAACTTATGAGTAGTACCTTAGGCTTGAGTGGAGTGGAAGAGATAAGGGTACAACTTTTGCAAGTCTGCTTCGGCCTCTCAAGTAGCACTTTTGACTTGTTGATTACTCTAAAGGACCTTAACGGATGCCACCTCTTTGTTCCTCAATGTTTTCACTTGCCTATCTAAGATCTGAACCGAAACCTCCTTATAAGTCAAGTTATCTCAACATCACCCAAAACATCAAGAGGCACAATGGCATTAGGGTCTCCAACACACTTTCTCAACATAGAAACATGGAATACCGGGATGGACCAAATTCATCTCATTAGGCAACCTCAACTCATAAGACACCTTACCAATCCTTTTTATCACCTGATAGGGACCAACATACCTACGACTCAATTTCCCCTTTTTGCGAAATAGGACCACACCTTGCATTAGAGAAACCTTCAAATAAACCCAATCCCCTACTTAGCATTGTAGGTCTCTTCTTCTCACATCGGCATAGGAGTTTCGACGACTTTGGGCTGTCCTCAATCTTTCCATAATCATCTTAACCTTCTCAAGAGCGTCCATGAAAAGATATTGCCCCAATAAAGCCACCTTTCCAACCTCAAACTAACCCACCAGTGATCTACAACGTCTCCCATAAAGAGTCTCAAAATAAGTCATACTTATGCTAGAGTGATAGCTATTGTTGTAGGGAAACTCAATCAATGGAAAATGGTCATCCTCACTACCCTTAAACTCCAATACATAAGCCCTAAGCATATCTTCAAGTGCTAGAATTGTCCTTTCGGCTTGGCCATCCATTTGAGGGTGAAAGGTCATACTAAGTGTGAAGTAAATTGTGTGCCACGATCCGATATAATGATAAGGGAACACCATGCAACCTCACTAACTCATGGATGTACAATTTTGCATACTCCTCAGCCCTATATATTGTCTTGACCTGTAGAAAGTGAGCTGATTTCTTCATCCTATCAACCACTACCCATAAGGAATCAAAACCTTTCCTAGTCTTAGGCAACCTAACCACAAAGTCCACGTTAATCACTCCCATTTCCAAGTAGGAATCTCTATATGTTGGGTTAGGCCACCCGACCTTTGGTATTCGGCTGTGACTTGTTGACAACTATGGCAACTGGAAACAAATTTGCCAATATCTTTCTTCATGCTTCCCCACCAATACACTTCCTTCAAGTCTCTATATATTTTGGTGTAGCCAGGGTGGATAGAATAAGAGGAATTATGGTCCTCATCAAGAATTCTCTCCCTCCAACCATCAACACATGGCACACACAAACCTACGTTGATATCTAAGGGTCGTATCTCCCCCTTGGGAGAAAACCTCTATCTTTCCCTCTTTCAGCAAGTCCTTCAACTCTTGCAAGAAGGAGTCTAGATATTGTTTAGCCATCATCTCATTAACCAAAGAAGATTTAGAACCATCCACAATAACAACACCATCACCCACATCTTCCACCCTCACCCCCAATCTAGCCAATCCATGCACCTCCCTATCCATCTCCCTACCACCGTCATCCACATGCGCTAGGCTACCCATGGAGACCCTACTCAAAGCATCTGCCACAACATTTGCCTTAGACGAATAGTAATGCACACTAATGTCATAGTCCTTAAGAAGTTCTAGATACCTTCTTTGCCTCAAGTTGAGATCTTTTTGAGTGAAGACATATTGAATGCTCTTATGATCGGTGAAGACATCAACATGCAACCCATATAAATAATGACGCCAAATCTTTAATGAAAACACCACGGCAGGTAATTTAAGATCATGGGTAGGGTGTTCCTTTCATGCACTTTGAGTTGCCTAGAAGAATAGGCTATGACCTTACCATTTTGCATTAGTACACTACTCAAACCAACTCTAGACGCATCACAATACACAACAAAACCCTCAAACAAATCTAGTAGAGATAATATAAGAGCGGACACAAGTCTATCTTTCAATGTTTAGAAGCTTTTCTCACATTCATTTGTCCACACACACTTCACCTTCTTTTGAGTCAATTTATCGTAGGAGAGGCAAGGAGGAGAACCCATTCACAAACCTTCTATAGTAACCCGCATGGCCCAAGAAATTCCTAATATCCACTGGGATCAATGGTCTAGGCCAATTCCTAATCACCTCGGTTTTCTTAGGATCCACTTTAATGCCATCCCCTAACACCACATGACCCAAGAACGCAACCTCCCCCAACTCAAACACACACTTGTCACATTGGCATACAATCTCTCCTCCCTTAATCTTTGCAACACAACTCTCAAATGACACATATGCTCTTCTCTACTATGAGAATAGATCAAAATATCATCGATGAAGATCACAACAAAGAAATCAAGGTAGGGCTCGAAGACCCTATTCATTGGGTCCATGAAGAGGGCCAGTGCATTTGTCAACCCAAAGGATATCACCACAAATTCATAATGCCTATATCATGTCCGGAAGGCCGTCGTGGGAATATTACACTCTCTCACCCTGACTTGACAATAACTGGTCCGAAGATCAACCTTAGACAAAAAGCTATCCCCTTGCAGTTCATCAAACAAGTCAGCAATCCTTGGAAGAGGATGTCTATTCTTTATAGTGATACTATTGAGTTGCCGGTGGTCAATGCACATCCTTAGTGACCCATCTTTGTTCTTTACAAACAACACCGGTGCACCCTAAGGGGATTAGCTAGATCTAATAAACCTCTTCTCCAACAATCCTTCAATTGCTCCTTTAAGTCCTTCAACTCTGCCGAGGCCATACGGTAAGGGGGAATGGAGATAGGTTGGGTGTCATGAAGGAGATATATACCAAAATCTATCTCCCTTTTGGGAGGAACATCGGGAAGGTCATTTGGAAGGACATCAAGAAACTCATTCACAACTGGAACTGAGTCAATGGAAGGGACTTTAGACTCCACATCTTTGACTCACACAAGATGATACAAACACCCCTTGGATATCAACGTATGGCATTTAATGCATGAGATGAACCTACCCCTCACTAATACATCATGATTTTCCCACTCAAGGACGGGTTCATTTGGAAATTGAAACTTGACCCTACAAGTTCTATAATCGATAGAAGCACAATATGCATACAACCAATTCATCCCAAGAATAACATCAAAATCAACAATATCTAATTCAACAAAATCACAAGGTAGGATTTTTTGCAAGATGCAAATTGGACAATTTCTATACACCCTCCTAGCAACAATTACCAATAGGAGTAGACACTTCATATGACTCTTGCAATAACTCTAACTCAACATGAAACTTTTAACAACAAAGGGGTTAATAAAGGAAAGGGTGGCACCCGGATCAATCAAAGCAAATAAATCAAGATAAAAAAATTTCAACATACCGGTAACAACATCGGGGACCTCACCAACCCCTTGCCTCCCATGTGGATCATAAAAGCGATTGTTCCTTGGGGCACCACCTTGAGGACCTCCTCTACCCAATTAAACTGCATTTGCACCCCGAAACTTGCTATAAATTCTTGGACAATCTACTTTCTTGTTGCCAAGCTCCCCACATTCAAAGCATGCATTGGAACCCTTCAAGCATGGGCCCTTATGATTCCCTCAACATCTAGGAGATACGTCATTAGGATCCACAGCAACAACACCTTGAGGCCTAGGGAAGTATTGGCAAACCCCTTGTTAGTAACATGAGGAGGCCTTTGGCCTTGAAATCTAGCACCATTGGGAAACTTGCCTTCAAATCGGGCTCTCTTGGCCTCATGGCCCCTCCTCTTCTTCAGCTTCACTTCTTAAATTTGCTTGGCATATGTCATCAACCGAGATAAGTCCATGTCACTAATAAGAATTCCGGACCGGCACTCTTTACTTACCAAATCGGAGACCCCACAACAAACTTGTACATCCTTGACCTAGAATCGGCCACCAAATGAGGAGTGTACTTTGAGAGTTGATTAAATTTGAGGGTATACATTGATTCAAGTTCGTAAACTCAACCAACTTTTCTTCCCTAAGCTCAAGAGGATGAACCAATTTAGGAAGGCCAATTTGAATTCCTCCCAAAGCACCACACAACCATTACCTTTCTCACCATTCCATTGATCAAACCAAATTTGGGCCACCCCTTGAGTTGGTACGCCGCCAACTCCCCCTTCTCATTTGGACCAACACCCATGATCGATAAGATTTTGTAGATTTCATCAATAAACTCTTGCGGATCCTCATTCACCTTTGACCCATGGAAAATCGGAGGATTCATCCTTATGAAGTCCCTTACCCTAGCTCCCGGGGTAGTATTATGAGGGCCTTGGGCCCCTTGTTGAAGTTGATTGGCCACAACTTGGGCAAGCATAGTAAGGGCATCCCGAAGCTCACCATTAGTAGGTTGCTCCTCGGGAGTTTGGGCTCGTCTTCTTCTAGTATTCGATATGATCTAGCATCGGCAAAAACAATTGTTAGGGGGAAATACTTATCACAACTCTATGGAACAACTTAGGACATATTTCCTAAAATGCCTTATAGCCTCCTATTCATAGTAATGGCGCCCTTCACAACCATGAATAGGACTCTAATCAATGTAGTGTGTTGGATTCCGAGGATCTATCAACCTAGTGCTCTGATACCAAGTTGTTCACGACCCAAGCCTAGGGCGTAGATGTGACACAATGAACAGGGAACCTGAAGGGGCCACAAGCAAGTCTCTTAACATATCGTCACACATCGTTGGTTGCAGAGGCAAAAAAAACATATTCAATTAAAGTAAGAGCAAGGGGACTAAGGGAAACTTGCTTAAACTTCAATGTCAAAAGTTAAGAGTCAAGTTTATACATAGTATACACCTTATCCAAGATACACCTCTAAAACATAGAAAGAGCGGAGGCTAACACAAGGTAACCAGGCTCACCCTCAAAGTCAAATATAACATATGGTAGTGTCCCAATACATAGATAATAGTTTAAAGACATGACCAAAGTCACCGTAATGTAGGACTCACCACAAGCTTAGAGTAGCAACGTCTAGCTACGTGGAGGAGGAGGATGCTCAACTCGGGCACCGTTCCCTATATGGTGATATCACGTAGGCAAGAGTATGTGTTAGTACATTTGAATATACTAAGTATGTGGGATACAATGCAACAAGATATAGGTATCATAATCCAAAAAGCAAAACCGATGGACAATAGGCATATTCTAGCAAGATGGCGTGTATGATCAATGCATATGTAAATCATGCTTAAGTATATCATGCTCATATAGATATCATATGTAAAGAATGAGACCGAGAAAGCTATCCAAGGTATAATTGTAGTTGATGGTGGTCGCACCTCGATATCCATGTTGACGAAATATAAACCCCTCGCATAGCTGATGGTGGTCGCACCCCGCCATCCATGTTAACATGGTATATACCACTTTCATGGGTGATAATGGTCACACCCCAAACATCCATGGTGATGAGGTATAAACCCCACGCATGGTTGATGATGGTCACACTCCAAACATCCATGGTGATGAAGTATAAAGCCCTCGTATGGTTACCCGGGCTCATTTCCACCTGAATCGGGCATGGTCTATGCAACAGTTTATATAGGATTCATCATAGGTTCTAATGCAATATTTCATGTAGGAATAAGAATATACATCATCTCATTTCATCATCATGACATTATTCATATCATATCTCACGCTTTGAACTGTCAATTCCTTAAGAAAACCATAATCGGACATTTTATCAAACACCTTGGAGGTGTGTAATGGGGGTAAAAGAGCATACAATTTAGAGATGAAATCATGCAAGAAAATTAGTGGTAAAACCTTTAGTGGATACCTTGCAACACCCCAAGACATTCATATGAAAACCCCTCATCAATTCCAACATTAGATCCAACATTTGAAGCTTTAAACATGCTTAAACAAACATACTTTCATGTATTAAAATCACTATGCAATAAATTTCACAATGTTTAATACCCACATGTAAAATTAACTTTAAATCATGTATCATTAAGCAAATGAGGGTTTAGGGACCAAGGGTGAGAGGACCCAATGGTTCAACACCACATACGTTAGCTTTGGAGAAGTTCTTGGTGAAGGTTGACAATGTCGACTTGAAGCTTGAAGAGACTCCTTAAATCTGGATGAGGATTTTGGGACTTGGTTTTGAGAGTAAAATAAGAGTATGTGTGGGAATGGGTTTTGGGAAATGTTTAGAGTGATATAAAAATCAAACAATTCTATGTATAGTGAAAACACGCTTAGGAAATTTCGGCCCAACACTTAGAAAAATATTGAACAGACTAGAAAAAAAGACAGCGCCCAGATACACATCTTCGGATCGTGGAGATGATGGGGAAACTCCAATTACACTGCTCCGCATCGCGGAAGAGACGCGGAAAGCTCTCTAGAAATTGTACCATGTGAAATTTCATAAATCAATTTCTTCGCTTTAAAATAGAGGTTAGACCCTTGTCACCCTAATTTTGGACCCCCTGGACATGAGTATGAAGTCAGATTTTTGAAATAACGAACAAATTTTTAGATATAACGAAATCACATTTTTTAGGCATTTGAGGCACATTTTTGGGCACTTTTGGGATCATTTCAATCTCTATGTGGGCTGAAATGGTCAAGTTTGCATCTTTCATATACATTTCTTTGACATTTGGGGGACAAATGTTCCCAAGGAGGAGATATTTAAACGAACCCAAAAAGTGCCCAAAAATGTGCCTTGGAAGTGCCCGAAATTGTAATTTTCATATATCTTAGAATCCTTGTGTGATATCAAAAACCTGACTTCATATTCTTGATCAGGGGGTCATTTTGAGTGGAAAATGGGTCTAACCCAAATTTAAGAGCAAACAAATAGCAATTTCAATTTTCTAAAAATTGCTTATACAATATCTGTACGTGATGGTACCGCGACGCACCTCCATCGCGGACATGTGTTAATTCAGTCTCCATGATAGGTCCAAGACATAGATTTGTGTAATTTCTGTGTAGTTATTTTTTTTTGCGGTCCAAGACTTTTGGGTCATGGGCCTAAGTGTTCCCAAACATGATAATACCTATATTTAGTCACTTTTCATGCTCATATCATTCTAAACATTCCCCAATACTCACTCAAACACTTAGCCAAATATTTCACTCCTAAATTCAAGTCTCAAAACTCCTCCGGATCTTAAGGTCTCATCCAAGCTTCAAGTCTCCATCTCCAATCTTCATCAAGTTCATCTCCAAAGCCAAGTCATGTGGGTTTCATTCATGGATTCCTTTTACCCATGATGCATAATTTTTCTTTTACTTCAAATTGCGTGATTTAAAGTTGATTTACAAATGGGTCTTGCGTATTATGAAATTCATCACACACTATGATGAAGCTTCATGAAATTATGACTATATTATCATGTTTTGGGTTATGAATCTAAGTTCTGTTGTAAGATTTGATGTATATTGCTTGAGGGTTTTACCGAGTATCTACTGAAGGTTTTACAATAAATTTTCTAGAATGATTTCACTCTTGAATTGCATGATTTTACACTAGTACTACACCCCTCCAAAGTGTTTGATAAAAAATCTGGTTATGGCTTATTGAGGAGTTGAGGGCCCAATGATTGTCTTATGAGTTGAATTGCTATATGATGATGCAATTATAACAGAATGATGGCGAAATGATGATGAAATGTATGTATGTATATGATGACTAGATGACAATGAGAGGGATGAATGCATAAATGATATGCTTCTATATAGTGTTAGCTTGTGACCATGCTCTACCCGGGGGTTATGCACTAGGTAACCATGTCAAGGGGTTTGTACCTTGATAAACTGTTGGGGGGTTTGTACTCTTGTTATCATGGGTGGTAGGGTGCGACTACCAATCAACTTTGTTGTGGGTTTGTACTCCAATCACCATGGGTTGTAGGGTGCGACTATCCATCGACCATGTTAGGGGTTTGTATCCATCAACCTTGTTGGGGGGTTTGTACTCCATCAACCATGTAGGGGGTTTGTAACTATCAACCCGTTGAGGGTTTGTACCTCAACAACCACATGAAGGGGTTTATACCTCATGGGCCTCTCCAAGCGAGTGATAAGCCTCACATTGCACTAAGAAATGGTCACCCCCTTCACAGATGTTATGTTCTATGAAAGTATGGTTTAATTCAAGCATCTTCCATCCATGTCATATTGTCATATGCTTATCTATTGTCTAATTAAGCATTTCGATTCTGATGTCTATCTATTGTTGCATTACATCCTACATACTTAGTACATTCAAACATACTAACGCATACTTTATGCCTACATGATGTCACCATGTAGGTACCAGCGCCTGAGCATCCTCCTCCACGTGGCTAGTACGACTTTGCTCAAGTTTTTTGGTGAGTCCTCTACTCAAGGGACGTTACATATGATCTCTTTCTATGTATTATGACTTTCACTGTTTGACTTATGTATTGACTGTGAGGGTGAGGCCAGTTGCTTATCTTGGCCCTCGCTCTTATATTTATGTAATAGAGGTGTTGTTGGACATGATATGTATCTAAGTTATAAGCCTTGACTCTAGTGAATCTTGTTGTTTATCATATGGAAGTTTCCGTTGGTCCCTTTATCCTTGCTTATAATGTTTATTGATATTTTGTTGCTTCCACTACCACGGATGTGTAGTGATATGTTAAGAGGCTTGCTTTAGGGTCCCTTCGAGTTCCCTATTCGCCATGTCATGACTAGGCCCTAGGCTTGGGTCGTGACAATTGAAAGTGTAGTCAATAAGACTAGCTTGGTCCTAGGGATACCGTTAGAGGTGGTAGGGTTGGAGATAGAGGTGACGCTAGAGATGGAGGATGTCAGGGCCACTTCTATATAATACTAGCTTAATTAGAGGCCGAGGCTTCCTATGAAGATATCCCCAATACTATTACTTTGTGCCAACAGCCGGCTTCACCTTTATTTGACCTTATTTCAACATTTTCATATCTATATATTTACTTTTCTTTTCATTTGGGTGTGAGTCCAGATTCTCTGCCATCTCGAATTCGTGTATTGATTCTAGTGGGAGATTCATTATTAGTGGATCAGATATATAGGTCATGTGTGGTTACACTTCAGGGTTTTGTTACTCGCGAAGACTAGATATTACAGGATATGCTTGATTTTGATGTTATCCTGTGAGTGGATTGGTTATCTCCATATCATCACCTGTTAGATTATTATACTACAACTGTTACCTTGACTATACCTGGTATGTCCCCAGTAGTGTGGCAAAGATCTATCAGTCATGTACCTGTTGGTATTATTTTGTATATTCAGGCTAGAGGTTGATGTACATTGGTTGTTTTGAATACTTGGCTCATGATCGTGAGTTGGTAGCTGAGGTCCCTACTGTAGAGTTACTACAAGTAGTTTCTTAGTTTCCAAACGTATTTTATGCTAATTTACCTTGTTTATCACTCAAGAATGATGTTGATTTTGCTATAAAGGTTGAGACAAGCTCTAATCCCCTATCCATTCCCCTTTACAACCCGAGCTTAAAGAGCTCAAAGTTTAGCTTCAGGGTCTTCCAGATTTGGATTTTATTCTGTCAACTGTTTCTCCCTAGGGAGTCCCGTTTTTGTTCGTGAAAAGAAATATGGGACTCTCTGGGTGTTCATTGATTATAAGCAGCTGAATTGGGTGATGGTGAAAAACCATTATCCTCTACCTCACATTGATGATCAATTTGACTAGTTACATGAAGCAGTAGTGTTTTCTAATGGAGATCTGATATTAGGTTACCATTATTTCAAGATCAGGGCATAGGATACTCTGAACGCTATATTTCAGTCCCATTATGGCCATTATTTGTTTCTAGTTATGTCTTTTGGGCTGACTAATACCCTTGTTGCATTTATGGAACTGATGACTTAGGTGTATAATTCATACTTGGATCCTTTTTTCATAGTCTTCATTGATTATAGTTTTGCATACTCGTGAAGCCAAAAGCAACATGCCCAATATCTCCGAATTTTGCTATATGCACTCAGGGATCACAGGTTGTATGCTAAATTTTCTAAATGTGAGTTCTGTCTAGAGACTGATATTCCTAGCGAAAATGGTATCTAAAGATGGCATCATGGTAGATCTAATAAATATTGACTTTATTAATGATTCGCACAGGCCCACTTCTACGATAGAAGGTCTGTCATTTGTTTGGTTGGAGAAGTGTGAGGCCAGCTTTCTGAGGCTGGAAGAGTTATTGACCACCGCTCATTTTCTAACCCTTCTTGTTGAGAGTGAAAGCTTTAGTGTTTATTGTGATGCTTCCCCTGTTGACTTAGGTAGTGTTCAAATGTAGAGTGGACAAGATACTACTTATGTGTTCTAATAGCTAAGATCCCATGAGCGTAACTGCCCCACTCACAATCTGGAGTTGATGACGGTAGCACTTGAGCTCAAGATCAAGAGGCATTACTTATATAATATTCAATATGACATTATATATATATATATATATATATATATATATATAGATAGATCATTGGAGAATATAGTACATCATGACTCAGCGGGACCTGAATTCTAGACAGAGGCGACATATTGAGTTTCTAGCAGACTACGACCTTTCTATTCTCTATCATCCGAGCAAGATGAATGTGGTGGCGGATGCCATGAGTCAGATGTTGATGAATATTGGTGGATTTGCACATTTATCTATAGAGGAGTGACCTTTAGCCTTGGACATCTAGTCCTTAGCTAATAGGCTACTCAGATTGGATATTTTAGACTCTAGAGAGACACTAGCCTTTATTAGGGTTGAATCTTTATTAGTTCATTAGATTGTTACTAGACAGCTCGAGGAAGAGTCATTGGTGACCCTCAAAGATAGAGTTGCTCAGGATGTTGATGGTCAAGCGAAAGTCAATTTAGATAGGGCTTTCAGAATTCATGGTAGGTTGTGTGTTCCCAGAATCGGGGGTTTGATCAGTTGATTCTGCATGGGGATCATGACTCAAGGTACTCTATTCACCTAGTACAACAATGATACATTGATACTTGAGGCAACATTACTGGTGGGATGACATGAGGAGAAACATCATTGCTTATGTGTAATGTTGTCTTAGCTATCAGTAGGTAAATGCTAAGCATCAGATGCCTCGTGGTGTAATTTAGAGGCTACACATTCCAAAGTATAAATGGGAGAGAGTGACTATGATTTTATAGTAGGCCTACCTCATTCATCTAAGGGTTTTGATAGCATCTGGGTTATTGTTGATCGGTTCACTAAGGAGGCACATTTCCTCCCTATCTGATCTACTTTCATTGCTGAGCAGTTAGCTCATATTTATATTCAAGAGATAGTCCATTTGCACATGGTGCTATTATTTATTATATCTGAGCGAGGTTCACAGTTCACCTCCAGCTTCTAGAGACAATTTTAAAGAGAGCTAGGAACCCGAGTTGATTTGAGTACGAGACTCCATCCCTAGACCAATGGCATGTTACAGCGTACTATCCAGGTCTTCAAGTATATCTTCCAGGCTTGTATATAAGAGTCTGGCAGTTCGTGCAATCAATTTTTCTATTTATCTAAGTTCGCATATAATAATAGGTACCATACTAGTATCGAGATAGCCCCATTTGGAGGTTTTATATTGTAGATAGATTTGTACTCCTGTAGAATGGTTTGAGTAGATAGGGGTGAGCCCGTATAGTATAGATCTGCTTCAGCATTCTTTGGACAATGTTTGGGTCATTTAAGATATTTTAAGGATAGCTTAGAGCCAACGCGAAAGCTATGTCGAGCATAGACACCGATTTTTGAGTTTTGAGGTTGCTAATAGGGTGATTTTAAAAGTATCTCCCTTAAAGGGGGTGAGAAGGTTTGGCAGATAGGGTATGCTTAGACCTTAATATATTGGGCCTTTTTACATCTTGAGAATAGTGGGGTCAGATTCGTAGGAGTTTGCCTCGCTTCTAGCTTATTCAACTATCCACCAAGTTTTTCATGTATCAATGTTTCCCCGTTGTATTCTAGACAAGTAACATGTTCTTTGGTATGATTAAGCATAGTTATATGACCATTTGACATTAATCAAGTAGCTGTGAACCATTTTCGCTAGAGATGTTAAGTATTTATGTTCTAGAACTATACCATATAGTTAAGGTTGAGTGCAGCATCGGCTAATCGAGGAAGCTATTAGGGAGTAGAGATATATATGCAAGAGTACACCTGTAGTCTTTTTTATCCTTTAGATATGCTTTTATCCTTACTTTTGCTGATTAAAATTCTTTTAGTGGGGGATATTGTAATGACCCTCCAAGTCATTTTTGTGTTTCCATGAACATTTGGTCAATTTGAGCTGTTGTACAGCGACCTTGGACCATTCTTGAATTACCGATACTAACAGTTCAGTTGTTGGCTGAATCATGTGCTAAATATTCAACTTTTTAAGTTGAAAGGATAATTATAAATGTAAAATGAACTTTCAGGTGAAGTCCTAGAGAATGGCCTCAGAGCAGAATTCCTACAGTTCCATCAACTATAGAATGGCGAAATTGCGCAAGGAACATGTTTGGATTTACTTATATTGAGTTTTGTAAATTTAACCTTAGAAATAGTTCAATAGTTGACTTTACTCAACACCCTTGAGAAACCGGCCTAGAAGGGAATTTTGATAGCACGAGTAGCTTAGAACATTGAGTTTGGTCTAGAATGACCCTTTGTTTTGTACCAAGGACCTCCGGATGTAGTTTGGCCCCCTTTGTACCAAAATGTCGAGATTAGTAGGGTTATGTATTTCATTTGTGAAAATTAGATTCTAAATGATTTTGAAACTTCAAAAAAAGTAGCGAGATTAGTAGGGTTATATATTTCATTTGTGAAAAATAGATTCTAAACTAGTCTGAAACTTCGAAAAAAGGCTTGTATGGTTGTTGAATTAAAATGGTGATGTGGCATGCTTTAGTGCTATCATATGGTGAAATCTAGTGATACCATGTGGAAATAATTGGCAAATTGTATCATGTATATATAAGGCTATTTTTCCAGGAAGATTATATGATATATTCTTCTCATATTACACCATGCTTTTGAGGTCATTTTTCACCAAAATTTAGCAACTCAAATTGCTAAGTTGTATAGATTTTTCAAGAGGAACATCGTGGAAGTGTCCGAAATTGCGTTTGGCATGCCGTTTGATGTAAAATTCACTTTTTTCTGAATATAATGCCATAAAATGTCAAAAACTTCGAACTAAGATATCTCTATTTTTCCTTAGTAGAATTGGTGAAATTTTGTGCTAAACTGAATCATTTTCCAAACTCATATAATGGTATGTTTGGATTCATTTGGTTTGACTATGTTTTTGAGAAATTTGATAAAGAAACTATTGAATGTATACATTTTTCGATAAGAAATGTAACTAGGTTTTTGGATTATTTCTCATTGTTCTAATCCTTGTTTTGAGCTCAAATTCTAGCTATAGACTTGGGGAGGCATAGCCGTCGCTTCATGTGGCTTGGTTTGATATTTTAAGTGCAGGCTGGTGTTGTCTAAGCTACACCTCCTTTTTTAGGATAAAGTGGTAATTGTCAAGACATATAACTTAACCAAGATTAGGGTCGAATCCCACAAGGAATATGGTAGACCTAGAAGAACTCAATGCTGTTTGGATTGATTAACCAACTTCTCTCCCCAAAAAAGGGGGGTTTTTAATGAAATTATAAAAACCAATCCTAAACTATGATAATTGTTAAACCAATATCAAGAGGTACTAGGGAATTGTGGTCCCCATGATTCCCTAACTTAGTATTATCAGACAATCGAATTCTTTCCAAGTGTGTAGTATGTAGAATGAAAAGTTAACTACACAAACCCTTCAACCTAGGCGAGAGGTGAATTTCACTCTGTGATTTGGTTTATCCTGTAGTGTGACATTACTAACTTTTACCTATTGTTCCTGTACAACCTCCCCTTGGTCCAGTTCGGTTGATTAGATGAGAAAAATCAATCAAATCCTGTTAATTAATCTCTTATTCTATTCATTACTACCTTGATCCAGTCAGTAACATTAGGCGAGTTGTAATTTTGGCCATTAGAAAGCATTCAATATGAAGAGAATTAATTAATACATGCATGCACACATTTTGAGAATTATGAATTATTCGATTTTTCCTTGTTAGTTCTTCATGGTTCCCACAATCGTGGTTGTGGATTTAGCTACTCGTGATCAGTGTAAATGTAAGACTTATAAATTTGAATAACCTAATTTAGCACATACACAAGAGAATTAAGCATGATAAATCCAAACTCTTCAATGAGAATCCCAAGATTGAAATTAAAAGATAAAAAATAAAGTTTTACAAGTCTTTTTAAAACTCTATCACATTTATCTACTTGTTATCTACTTTGTTTTTGAAAAATAACATAAAATCCTTAGTTAAAATGTTTAAAATACAAAACCAAAATGTAATATGATAACTGGGACGATAGACTCTATGGCATCTTCTTTGGGCCGTATAACTTTTTAAGGCCTGTAAAAATGGGTTTTCATGGATTGCTTCTTCAAAATTGGGGCTGGCTTCTACAACACCCCTCTGCTGCCCGTAGGGGGTTTTGTCTGATGGCTTTTCAGTAACTCTCCACTTTCTAATGCTCAGGGCACGATTCCAAGTCTACAGTTTGTAAGTTCTTCTACTGCTTATCTGCATGTTCATAGACTCAACTTCTGAAAATTACCCTTCGAAAATGGATTTTCAAAATAACGAACGGATTTTTAGATATAAGGAAATCAAAATTTTTGGGCATTCTGAGGCACGTTTTTGTGCACTTTTGGGATCGTTTCAATATCTCCCCCTTGGGAACATTGGTCCTCGAATGTAGAAGAGACGTACAAGATAAGAGTAATTATGAACAAATCAGCCCCAATAAGAATGCAACATAACATGTAAAACACCATTTTCAAATTCTCAACATAAGTGTAAAATCATCTAAGTTTACCAATTTAATCATGAATGCATATGAATGACTTAGGGGTGAAATGTAAGGCTTGAAGTCACATATGGAACTTATGAGTAGTACCTTGAGCTTGAGTGGAGTGTAAGAATAAGGGTACCACTTTTCCATGTCCGCTTCGGCCTCCCAAGTAGCACTTTCGACTTTTTGATTACTCCAAAGGACTTTAACAGATGCCACCTCTTTGTTCCTCAATCTTTTGAGTTGCCTATCCAAGATCTGAACCGAAACCTCTTCATAAGTCAAGTTATCCTCAAGAACACCCACAACCTCAACAGGCACAATGGCAATACTGTCACCAACAAACTTTCTCAATATAGAAACATGGAATATCGGATGACCAAATTCATCTCATTAGGCAACCTCAACTCATAAGCTACCTTACCAATCCTCTTTATCACCTAATAGGGACCAATATAACTAGGACTCAATTTCCCCTTTTTGCTAAACTAGACCACACCTGTCATTGGAGAAACCTTCAAATAAACCAAATTCTCCACTTAGAATTCTAGGTCTCTTCTTCTCACATCGGTATAGAATTTTTGACAACTTTGGGCTGTCCTCAACCTTTCCCTAATCATCTTAACCTTCTCAAGAGAATCCATGACAAGATATGGCCCCAATAAAGCCATCTCTCCAACCACAAACCAACCCACCGGTGATCTACAACGTGTCCCACAAAGAGCCTCAAAATGAAACATACCGATGATAGAGTTATAGCTATTGTTGTAGGAAAACTTGATCAATGGAAGATGGTCATCCTCACTACCCTTAAACTCCAAGACATAAGTCCTAAGCATATCTTCAAGTGTTAAAATTGTCCTTTCGGCTTGGCCATCCGTTTGAGGGTGAAAGGCCGTACTAAGTGTGAAGTGAATAATGTGCTACGATCTTATATAATGGATAAGGGAACCCCATGCAACCTCACTAACTCATGGATGTACAACCTTGCATATTCCTCATCCCCATATGTAGTCTTGACCGGTAGAAAGTGAGCCGATTTCATCATCCTATCAACCACCACCCATAACGAATCAAAACCTTCCCAGTCTTGGGCAACCCAACCACAAAGTCCATGTTAATCACCTCCCATTTCAAAGTAGGAATCTCTATATCATGGGTTAGGCCACCCAACCTTTGGTGTTTGGCTTTGACTTGTTGACGACTATGGCAGCCGGAAATAAATTTGGCAATATCTCTCTTCATGTATCCCCACTAATACACTTCCTTCAAGTCTCTATACATTTTGGTGGAGCCAGGGTGGATAGAATAAGCGGAATTATGGGCCTTATCAAGAATTCTCTCCCTCAAACAATCAATACATGGCACACACAACCTACCTTGTTATCTAAGGGCCCCATCGTCCCCTTGGAAGAAAACCTCTATCTTGCCCTCATTCACCAAGGTCTTCAACTCAAGCAAGGAGGAGTCTAGATCTTGTTTAGCCATCACCTCATCAACCAAAGAAGATTTAGAACCATCCACAATAAGAACACCATCACCCACATCTTCCAACCTCAACCTCATTCTAGCCAATTCATGCACCTCCCTAGCCATCTCCCTACCACCGTCATATGCATGAGCTAAGCTACTCATGGAGACCTGACTCAAAGCATCTGCTACAATATTTGCCTTAACTGAATGGTAATGCACACTCATGTCGTAGTCCTTAAGAAGTTCTAGCTACCTTCTTTGCCTCAAGTTGAGATCTTTTTGAGCGAAGACATATTGAAGGCTCTATGATCGGTGAAAACATCAACATGCACCTCATATAAATAATGACGCCAAATCTTTATTGCAAACACCACGGCAGCTAATTCAAGATCATGAAAAAATTGCAAACACCACGGCAGCTAATTCAAGATCATGGGTATGGTAGTTCCTTTCATGCACTTTGATTTTCCTAGAAGCATAGGCTATGACCTTATCATTTTTCATTAATACACTAGTCAAACTAACTCTAGACGCATCACAATATCCAACAAAACCCTCAAACCCATCTGGTAGAGACAATATAGGAGTGGACACAAGTCTATCCTTCAATGTTTGGAAGCTTTTCTCATACTCATCGGTCCAGACAAACTTCACTTTATTTTGAGTCAATTTTTTCATAGGAGAGGCAATGGAGGAGAACCCATTCACTAACATTCTATAATAACACACAAGGCCCAAGAAATTCCTAATATCCAATGGGGTCAATGGTCTAGGCCGATTCCTAATCACCACGATTTTCTTAGGATCCACTTTAATGCCATCCCCCTACACCACATGACCCAAGAATGCAACAACCCCCAACCCAAACTCACACTTGTCATGTTTGGCATACAATCTCTCCTCCCTCAATCTTTGCAACACAACCCTCAAATGATATATATGCTTTTCCCTACTATGAGAATAGATAAAAATATCATTGATGAAGACCACAACAAAGGAATCAAGGTAGGTCTTGAAGACTCTAACCATTAGGTCCATGAAGATGGCCAGTGCATTTGTCAACCCAAAGGACATCACCACAAATTCATAATGCCCATATGTAGTCCGAAAGGCAATCTTGGGAATATCACACTCCCTCACTGTCACTTGATGGTAACCGGACCGAAGATCAACCTTAGAGAAAAAGCTAGCCCCTTGCAATTCATCAAACAAGTCATCAATTCTTGGAAGAGGATATCTATTCTTAATAGTGACCCTATTGAGTTGTCGGTAGTCCATGCACATCCTAAGTGACCCATCTTTCTTTTTCATAAACAACACCGGTGCACCTCAAGGGGATTGGCTAGGTCTAATAAACCTCTTCTCCAACAAATCCTTCAATTGCTTGATTATGGCTCAAATTAACTGTTACTTATATTGAGACTATATCATTCAAAATCATTATTTGGTGTACTCTCGACTACTTGGTGAGATTATGTGGGTATTGTTCAGTTGGTAAATTGCTAGGTTATCTACAGTGCTTCTGGATATTTGTGCTATTCTAATTATTTTATTTTTTTTTATTCGACTGGTATACTATTGGATTATATATAGTGGTTCTAGATACTTGTGATACTCTGATTTCTCCTTTTTATTGGGCCTTAGCCTAGCCTTAGGCTAGTGATGCACTAAACGTGCATTGTTTAGATCATGTATTGTTCCATATACACGAGATGTGACCTGAGAGGCGTAGATCCTTGTAGACTAGCTTAGTAAACTTGAGTCTGATTCATCACTCTTCAAGGGTTATCTCAAAGTTAGAGGCTTAATTGATCGACTCTTCATCTACTTACTTTGCAGTTGGAGGCTCCGCTTCTTATAAGACTCTCTTGCCTTGGTGATGTGCTATCAAAATTCAGGAGTTTTGATGCTTAAAACTTTGATGTTTGTGCATTCTCAAAGAGATGTTAGTAGGTTAGATGTGCTTTACATTTATTTTGCAAGATTATAGGATTTGGCTTGATTTTGGGCAAAAGTCAACAAAATTGAAGTTTTTAAGGACTAACGAGGCACACTATGGACTGGGGTAATTCCATGAGCAATAGAGAGGTTTTGTGGTTGAGATCCAGTGAAGGGCCTAGTTTTAGAAGTTACATTCATGAACTGCCAGATGACCTGTAGAAATTTGTACGAGTCGTAGATTGGTTTTGTACCTTAAGGATCAGTGTTTGGAGAGTTTTTAAAGAGTTTTCAGACAAAAACCTATAGGCCCTAAGTCTAAATATAGCCCATCGAATGGTCTCTGAGATTGGACACCAATTTTTGGAAAATGTAGAGCACGAAGCCCAAGTACAAGCTGTGGATCTTTGTGCGGCCGATAACCCAGTCCGTAGAAGCTATTGGATCCAGTTTCCTATTTCATTTTGGATTTATATTTTAATTATTATAATATTTGTTTCTACGTCTTTTTGACAGGAGAGATGCATGAGAGAACTGAGCAAAACACTTATGACCTCATAATTTGTGATTTTTACATTAAAAACATTACTATGTGGTTTCTTATGGAGAATTTTGGATTTCTTGATCTAAATTTCATCATTGTAAGTGTTCTTTATGCTATTCTAGATCATGATTCCTTCATCTACAATGATTATGCATAGCTAAATCCACAACTAGGATTGTGGGAACTATGAAGAACTAACAAGGAAAAACTACATAACCCATAATTCCTTGAAAATGTGCATGGATGTGTTTCTTAATTCTTATATTGTGTTTCAATTAAGAACTTGCCTTGTTACTATGACTAAGATTATAGGTTAGCTGGTTAGGAAAGGATCTTTGGCCTTTATTCAGATTAGTCCACTTAGCCTAAATAACCAACCAAATGTTTGATGTATCCCTTGATCATAATCTTGGAGCTTTACGTGTACCTTTTTCTTTGTAAATGCCTAAGTAACCTAGTCATCTTAAAAGTGAAATACTTAATTTGGCCTAGTCCTTCCTTGAATATTGTGCAACTTAACTGAGGCAAAAAGTTTAACTAGAGGGTGGATACCAAAAGTGGCCCTAGTTCATTGGTTGGATATTGTACACCTCAACTCAGGCCAAACAAAGTTTAGGGTGGCTGGCATAAGGGAAATCACATGAATTGGGGTGGAAGCTAGTGAAACATGAAATGGGGTAAAAAGGTTCTATGGATGCAAGAAAGATAAATAGATGCCTAAACAATAAGCTAAGAAGAAGAATGTGAAAATAAAAGGCAATGAGCTAAAAATATGAGTAAGGCACCCAAAAAAGTTTAAAATAGGAGAATGAGTTGAAAAATAACAGTAAAGAGGAACATTAGTTACCATGTTCCTAAAATATCATACCAAAGCCCTTTGAGCCTACGCTACAAGCCAAGAAAATCCTATAGTGATCCTATTCCAAGTAGTCGAAGATCATAGTTATGAATATAAGGGCAAGCATATGATATTGAGTGTAGTGTTTGAATATTTATTGTCAGTGTGAGTGATTTTGTTTCATCCCCAAGTATCAAATCTGAGAATATTATCATGAGTGGGATATGTGTCACGACCAAAGCCTAAGGCCTAGCCATGACAAGGCAAATAGGGAACCCAAAGGAACCCCAAACAAGCATCTTAACTTATCATTACACATCATTGGTCGTAGAAGCGTGTAAAAGACACAAAGAGTGAGAATAGGGGCAAAGGGGCTAAGGGGACAACTTGCATAACATCATAATCAAGAGACAAGGAGTCTAAGCTTATATCATAGATAATAACATGTCCACAAACACCTATAACATATAGATACGAGTGGGTACCAAGACAAAGCAAACGAGCTCACCCACATAGTCAAAATAAACAATAAAGAAGAATGTCTCAATATTAATAAGAGAAACATAGACTAAGGTCCCTAAAGTGGAGGACTCATGTTAGACCCCGTAGTTAAAGTAACCGGAGCGAAGTGTCCATTTGAAAACTTTTGTGAATATTGGGTAATTTAAGG
>JAPFFP010073505.1:0-23746 GCA_026153255.1 Solanum medicagineum
ATATCAATGAGCTTTGAATTTTATTATTCGGAATTATTCTATATATTATGATCTATTATATCTCAAACACTCAAAAGACTTCACAAACCCACTTAGTACTACTCAAGATTTTTTTTTTATAGAGATAAGATAAATATTAAAGAATGCATTATGTATGTACTTTACATTAGAAAGAATAGATTTTCAATTTCTAACTAAATAAGAGATAAATGCTTAACATATTTTTCTTGTAACTCTCCTATTATTAAGTTTGATAAATATTTTATCTCTTATAATACATTGGTGCATGAACTTTTTATCAGTATTATCTCTTATGAATTAAATAATATTAATCTATCTTACAAGAGAAAATATCTTTCAAATTGAATCTAAAACTTATCTGTTCACTAGTGTCTAAAGTTATTTATTCTGAATAGAACTTCAATGTTGGTTAAAGGATGGACATTGGTTCATTGAAAATGAAGTCACTACCAACGTGTGAGTCCTGTTTAGAAAGAAAAATGACTTAGAGACCTTTCCTCTTTGAAAGAAAATGGAGGTAGGGATAAGTTAGAATTAATCTATTTTAATTTGTGTGGTAAATGAACATTCAGGCAAGAGGTGATTTTGAGTATTGTAGAATATTCATAAAAGGTTACTCATGATATGAATATATATTTTTTGATGCTATGTGAGTCTTTTTTTTTTTTTTTGATAAACTCAAGATATTTTGACAAAAATAAAGATTGCGTCATGAAAAATATAGAGTCCCTGCAATCTGATTGTAGTGGGGTATACCTCTTTGCAGAGTTCATCAATCACTTATTTGATAGACTAATTACATTTCAATTATTTACACCGGAGACTTTATACTAGATTGATGTAAAAGAAGAAAGAAAATAGACTCTTATGGAGATGGGTAAGATTAATAATTGACTTATTTGAAGTTGTTTTACTTCTTTTGGAATATATCCTAAGAACTATATGTCACATTTGGAATTTAATTCCTTGCGTGTTCGTAACTTTGACAACTATAAAACTAGTACAGACTTGAAGTAAGTCTAGTATGTGTTATGTTCTTATATAGAATTGTCTAGCATATATACTGAAAGAGAAAAGTGTTAGCTCGATATTAAAAAAGAATAAAAGAAGGTTTATCTTATTGTCCTGAAGAAAATATGTCTTGTTAACACAATTGCCAGATTTATAGAAAAGGACTATTTAGTAAACCATATTCATAGAAGTAAACTAGTTTTTACAGGAATTGAACAAGAAATAACAAATGAGTCAATTGTAAATTTAGACGCTCAAAAACATCTAATCGGTATGTCAGAACTGACGTTCCATTGTGTTTAAATAGCGGGAGAAACGTTACTTGACATAAGATAATTTACTACCTCAAGTAATGGGAGTGATGTTTGAGCAAGTTAAAGGACACTACATGAATAAGTTGTTAATATTTCAATACCAAAAGGTTTTGAGGAAAATATTAAGACTTAAGAATATAGAAGTGTGACTATAGTGGTAGTACTTAGTCATAGTGGGAGAATCGTAATGAAGATTGATTTGTTATATCTTCTTGAGAAAGTTTCATGATAGAACTCCTGAAGAGAAGTACACTCTTGGAGAGTTTCATGATAAGGTCCCATGAGTTCTTGTACAAAATTGATTAGTTATGACTAAGCACTACTAGATGGAGTTGCATAAGACAACAACCTAGTAAGATCCTTTTGATTAAAAAAAATAATAAAAGGAATACCTATGGAAGTTGTAAATGCATAGTTAAAAGTCTAAGTAAGAGATTGTTAGGGTATATATTATTAATCATGGATTTAGACATAGTATTCTAACAATTTCCAAGATTGAATATCTAAGTGGGAGATTGTTAGAGTATATACTATTAACCATGAATTTAGATATAGTATATTATAATAATTGTGATGGTTAAAAGTCTAAGTGGGAGATTGTTGGGATATATACTATTAACCATGAAATATATACTATTAACCACGAGTTTAGATATAGTATTTATTATAGAACGATCATCCATCCAATCTTAATAAAAGTTTTAATAGATCATATAATCATTTATGTATCCATTTACTTATATAGTAGATGATTTAGTTTATAGAGTTTTAGCTTATACACAGAAGATTAAATCATCAATTTTTATAAGTATAAATCTTTTTGTTCACAATCTAAGGTGGAAATTGGACAAACCATCGGTATGATTGTAGCACATGATTATATATAATTTATCTTGATTATGGGAACGGTGTAGTTCCAACTTCTTGTGCTAACACATATTGTATGTATTGAACGTGACCGAGTAGAGATAGTTGTTTTAGACTGATTAATAAAAACATATTCTCTAAACTATTAAATGTACTTATATTCTCAATCCTGATATAACTATTATGATCCGTACATATTATTTATCATTTTGATTTATTAAAAGGTGAGATTATGAAGATGAGTCAATAAGCCTGGTAGATTGGATGATAATAATATAGATAGTGAAATAATAAGTTAGTTACAGAATCCATGTCTCGATATAGAGATTGATGATATGCCTGTTGAGAAGCTTATAAGTTTTCATCGTGTCAAACCTTGCAAGTGGATTTATGAATCTGACACACGAAATAAGTTAAGTAGTGTTCTAAAGGAAATTAATCTTTAAATTAAATTTGTCATTAATTTAATTTATTAATTAGTGTATGTAATCTTAACATGGGGAATTACATAAGTGTTTAATGGGGAATTTCGAAATATAAATAGAGGAGTGTAATTATGAATCTTTAGTGGAATGATTTGTAATTTATTATGGTAAGAATAATTTCAAATTAATTATTTCAATTATTTCAATAATAGGGAGCCTCAATAATAAATTCTGTGATTCCTACAATACCCATATTTAACTAGAACTCAGAATCCTATTTCTAATAAAAGGAAGACACTAATTTTTTATTTTTCAAGAAAAGTGGGTTTCCTTCTTCCTTTTGGATTTGGAAAGGTCGTCTATAAATAGGGGTTTTCCTAATCTAGAAAAAAAGGGGATTTGGATGAAAAAGAATTAGGTTTTCTATTCAATGCTTGCCCACCAAAATATTAAGAGAGTTAAAAGATGTGAACTTGGGATCGCTGTAGAAGACCGTCGAACTGCAGTCTAACCATGGATTTGCTTGAAGGTATATGGTCACGCTTCAAGAGGTATTTATCAAATTAAATTTTATAAAATTTATAAGTTCTAGCATCATTATATGTGTTCTAGCATAAACGTATGTGTTATCTATTATTCATGTAAACAGCACAATCCTTATATGCTTCCGCTGCACATATAGTTTTCCAACAATATACATCATCAAATATTTTCAGCATCTGCATTCAAATCACTTAAATATTAACATTTACTCGATAAATAGCATATAAACTTATTTAATTGATGTATTCCTAATAAGACGCGCTTACTTGATTTTTAAGACATATATAGGTGCATAATTGATATAAATACTCTTGATTTTTAAACATTTTAAAATTAACTACAAACTGTCCAAAACTCATACTACAAAAAAAAAAAAAAAGCAGCATTTCATAATCACTTAAATGTTAAAATTAGAACATGCAAAATACACTTCTAAGGAATAAAGAATCATGATCTGCTTACTTTTCTCCATTTACCTTTTTTTCTTTTTTAGAACTTACTTCTCCATTTACTAATTTTTTTTTTCCACATGAAATGTACTGCTACAAAAAATTGATATTATTAATTTTATCTTTGGCTTAGTAGTATCTGATATGCTTGAGTCAAAATATGAACAACTATCAATTTCTTAAGATAATATTTTTATTTATGAAGAAAAATGCTACTTCCACAGTTACACTAACTAATATCACTTAGTTGAAATAAGAGAAATCACATAGCTTGACTTTTTCATGTCAATCGGTCCTCCTAACACTATATGTACAATAAAGTTAGACTATACATACATTTATAGTTTATACACAACAAAATTAGACTATATATACATCTTTACTCATTCTAGTTATAAGAAAAGGTGATACATTTCACTGTAGGAATATCACCACTTGATATAACTTGAACATCAGTGATCTAATATATCTATCTAAATGCACTTCAAACAAATATTTCTCTAATAAAAATGATATAGAATGCATGCTATTATTATTGAATAGTTCTGTAACACCCCCTCAACGTAGCTCGGAAAGACTCAATGATGTATTTTTTAATATTTTAAAATTTATGTAAAATTTCACAAATTCGATTTTGGGAAAAATTGCACGGAAAAGCGGATGCCTACAAGGTATAGGTTTTCCGTGTCAAAAAAAATAATTTTTTGGTGAAATTTAGTAAACCAGTTTCTGTCTGCGACATATCCGCGATGTGGACTTGCCGCGCCTTAGGTAAAAAATTCTCGAATTTCCTTTGTTTCAGAGCAGTGGGTAATAGCCCTATGCCTATATAGACGAGAGCTTCACATTTTTCAGCCATTTTTTGCCCTGTAACTCAAAGAAACACTCTCAAATTCCTCCCTGATCTTCACCAAATCTTCCATCCATTCTCAAGATTTTCAATAAGTTTTGTTGGAATTCAAGAACCCAACACGAAGCCAAATTTTCTTTAAGTTCCTTCCAAGAAATTCTCAAGTTTAAGGTACGCGGGTCTTGATCCATGGATCCTTTCACCCGTGGAGCTCAACTCTTCCTTTTTCATAAAATTACATGATTTCAAGGTTATATTCTTTATGGATAATTCTTTCTATGCATTGTGCACATGATTTTTATTGAATTCTTCAAGTAGTGATTTTATTATGCAAATTGTGATGAATTTTATGATTTAAAGTTATATACTCTATGATGCTATAAAAAGTTATGGAAGAATTTGTGGATTTTAGTTGGATTTCGTGACACCTAAATTGGGGTTTCTACTACAATGTTGGTGGGTTGGATTGAATGATTTCTAAATGAATTGATTTTACTCCTCTCTTATTTTATACTCTTGAATTGCATGTTTTTAAGCTTATATGCATATTACCTACCAAGTTTTGGCTAAAGAAACTGACAAACTTCTATGTTGATGAATGTTCTATTGTAGGACATTTAAATTATGGCTATTAAGAATGTTGAAGAGATATTATGCATGTTATGGGCTCTTGAGAACCTTCTGAATGTTTTGAATGATATGAAGCTCCCTTTCTTTGATTTTATAAAACATTGATTTTGATGAGCTAGTCTTTGATAATATTGAGTTGGTATGAGATTATACATGTTATGACTATAACTATGAAGTTGAGGATTGTGTGAGACGAATTTCATGATTCCATTATGATGTTTTGAAAGATGACATGTATGACAAAGGTGAGTTATTCTAGTGATGATATAAATTGATAAATTGCATTACTTTCATGCATGTCCTCTTGAGTTACATGATTTAAAATTACATGCATGAGTCCACCTAGTTGTCATATTGAGTTTGCTAATTTTGAATGATTTCTAATGAGGAGAGTCCAATGATGAATTTTCTTATGAATGATGAAAATGTTTCACTATCTGTGTACTAGTTCATGAATGTGATAAAGAATGTGGCATATCAAGTATGATGTGAATTTGTTGAAATATTATGAAAGCTACACGTTATTGTAAATCCCTCATTATGATGTTATGTTATACAAGTTGTGTATGTCATGATTACCCTCATGTTTGTATGTCCAATGGGACTAGTCTTATGAAGTTTAGCATGAATGAATTATTGAGGTATGAGTCCTCCACCTAGTAAATCTTATGAGATGATGATGAACCGATAGTAGAGGCACAGAAAAGATTATGATGATGAGCCGATAGTAGAGACATAGAGAATATTATGATGATGACCCGATAGTCAAGGCATAGAAAAGATTATGATGATGACCCGATAGTAGAGGCACAGACAAGATCTAGAAGCTATCCTTATGATGATGATTTATGTTCAAAAGTCTTATAGGATGGGTTAGTAGAATACCTCTCCATTGTTTCAAGATGTTATGGGATGGGTTAGTAGAATACCTCTCCATACTAGAGATTCTATGATTCAAGTTATGGTCATTCCGTGAGAGCCACACTTAGCACCGAGTGGACTTGGGATAAATGCGGATACACCCCAATAGCTAGGGAAAGAGACCATTAGTAGAATCCCAGACCATTAGTAGAATCCCATTATCCCATAACTATGTGCCACCATAGGAAATAGAGGTCAACGCTAGTAGAGGTTGGCTCCTACACCACCCGTTAGTAGAGGTTGCTCAATAGCTTGCTTCAGTTGATCTGCTATGGCATCTTATAAGGTCTCCTCGGCAAGTAACTTCCCCCTTTTCTTGTGTAGGGGAAACATCGGGACTCCATGACTTAGCTCACAAGATTTATGTCAGTTAAAAATTGCTCTTATACACGTTCAAGTTCTCTTATGGTCCTAAGTTGTCCCTCTTTATGATGATTAAGATGGTTCTTCTATGTCATGTCCAAGGGTGTCTTAAAGTTATATAACTCATTGTCTCTAAAGCTTTCATGATTTTCTTCGCATATGTTATGGCCCTTTGTCATTGGCATTGGTATTTCTCACAAAGGTATACTACTTCCTTTCCAAGTATATATGGTGCCCTTCATTATGATTTCTAGAGTTTCATTTATATTAGATGGTGCTTCATTTAAAAGAAATATTTTTCCAAAGGATATGGCTACTTTACTTATGCTTGATAACCTATGTCACTCATTATCATATGTTTTACGGTTCAAGTGATGTTTCTAAATGATAATGTTGTTCACTAGTTTATGACTCATGTTTTGTACATTGCATGCCCACATACTAGTACATTCAAAGTATTAATGCATACTTCTTGCTTACATGATTTAACAGTGTAGGGGGTGCTTCTCGATATCCTCCACGTGGCTAGCTTGGATTTGTGAAGATTATGCTTGTGGTGAGTCCTCTGGTTTGGGGATAATATCCTACTTCTATTTTACTTATGCAGAGATTTTATTCCACTTTACTTTCTAGTTTGAGGGTGAGCCTTGGATATGTCTTGACCTCTATCCTATCCATGTTTAGAGGTGTTGTTGGGCACTACTCTATGTACCTATAATTTGATGTTGAGATTTTATGGAGGCTTATCCCTAAGAACATATCCCTTATGTAATGCTATTTGATGCTATTGATAGTGATGGAAAGTGATGAAAGTCCTAAGTCCCTATTTCCCCATAGCTTGAGTCCTACGTACCCTTCCCTTAGTACTTGTTTGTTATGTGATTCATGTAAATTCCTTTCCCTTAAGATCCCCATAGCTTGACTCGACAGTCCTGTTCCCCTTAGAATTTTTGTTGCTTAGTTGTTATCAAATTATGCTTCCCCAACCAAGGATATGCAAATGATATGCTAAGAGGCTTGTTTGGGTTGTCTTCGGGTTTCCCATTCACCGTGTCACGTCTAGGCCCTAGGCTTGGGTTGTGCCAAGCTTGGTATCAGAGCACTAGGTTTATAAATGGTCCTCAGACATCCAACACACTGCATCAAGTAGAGTCTTGTTCATGGTTGTGAAACGCACCACAATTATGGATAGGAGGCTATACGACGTTTTAGGAAATGTTTCTCTTCATTACAATTCATGTCATGCCATTAGAAGTACCTAAGGTTATTCCTCTTATTAATGATAGTCGGTCAAGAAGATTTCTTTGAGTGTGGTGAGTTAGGGCACAAGAGAAGGGATTGCTCGGTGTTCGCAAGGAAGGGAAGAGAGGGAGCTCGTAATGCTATGCCTGGTACATGTGTGTTTTCCTTGAATATGGTAATGGTTGGTACCAAATGAATTTGTAAGTTGTGGTGCTATGGTTGATGTTGTAGTAAGTGGTTGTGTTAGCATATTGGTAACAATGGTAGGTCATGTTCATTCCTATACATTATTTATCTAGTCTTGACATGTTACTTATTATGCATGCATGCTCATGAAGAGAGTTGATCGAAGTTTCATGCACAATTATGAAAATGTGCTATTCGTGCTTTTAAATGATGTCCATGTTAGAGACTTTGAAAGTTGCATGAAAACAATGTTTAATTTGCATTATTATTTTAATAAGTAGTTGATGGATGTTTCATTCTATTCATGTTATCTCTATCACATTCGAGGACGAAAGTTCCCAAGGGGAGATAGTGTAACACCCCTCGAAGTAGCTCTAAAAGACCCAGTGATGTATTTTTTGAATATCTTAAAATCTGTGTAGGATTTCACAAATCCAACTTTACATTCTTGTTCATAGGGCAAAATTATGTGAAAAAGTGATTACCTACAAGGTATAGGTTGCTCGAGTCAAAAAAATATTTTTTTGGGTAAAATTTTGTAACCAATGGTTGTCTGCGACAAGTCCACAACGCGGATTTTTCGCACCTTAGGTAAAAAATTCTTAGTTTAGGGCATTTGAGTAATAAACCTATGCCTATATAGACGAGATTTAACTCAAAGAAATACTCTCAAATTCCTCTCAAATCTTCACCAAATCTTCCATCCATTCTCAAGATTTTCAAGAAGTTTTGTTGGAATTCAAGAACCCAAGTGAAGCCCAAATCTTCTTCATGTTCCTTTCAAGAAAATCTCAAGTTTAAGGTATATGGGTCTTATCTCTAAAATTTTGTCCCTCTTATGATGATTAAGATAGTTTCTTTATGTCATGTCCAAGGGTGTCTTAAAGTTGTATAACTCATTATCTCTAAAGCTTTCATGGTTTTCTTCTCATATGTTATGGCCCTTTGTCATTGGCATTGGTATTTCTCATAAAGGTATACTACTTCCTTTCCAAGTATATATGGTGTCCTTCATTATAATTTCTAGAGTTTCATTTATATTGGATGGTTCTTCTTTGATTTAAAAGCAATATTTTTCCAAAGGATATGGCTACTTTACTTATACATGATAACCTATGTCCCTCGTTATCATATGTTTTACAATTCAAGTGATGTTTCTAAATGATCATGTTGTTCATTAGTTTTATGACTCATAGTTTGTGTATTGCATGCCCACATACTAGTACATGCAAAGTACTAATGCATATTTTTTTCCTACATGATTTAACCATGTAGGGACCAGTGCTTCTCGATATCCTCCACGTGGCTAGCTTGGATCTGTGAAGATTGTGCTTGTGGTGAGTCCTGTATTTGGGGACAATATCCTACTTCTATTTTACTTATGCTGAGACTTTATTCCACTTTACTCTCTAGTTTGAGGGTGAGCCTTGGATATGTCTTGTCCCCCATCCTATTCATGTTTAGAGGTGTTGTTGGATACTATGCTATGTATCTATAATTTGATGTTGAGATTTTATGGTGACTTATCCCTTAGAGCCTATCCCTTATGTGATGCTATTTGATACTATTGATAGTGATGGAAAGTGATGAAAATTCTACGCCCCTATTCCCCATAGCTTGAGTCCTACTTACCCTCCCCTTAGTACTTGCTTTGTTATGTTATTTATGCAAATCTCTTTCCCTTAACATCTCCATAGCGTGAGTCCAAAGTCCCGCTTCCCTCTAGAATTATTTGTTGCTTGTTTGTTGTTAAATTATGCTTCCACAACCAAGGATGTACAAATGATATGCTAAGAGGCTTGTTTGAGTTGCCTTTAGGTTTTTCATTCGCCGTTTCACGTCTAGGCCCTAGGCTTGGATCGTGGAAAGTTCTTTCTAGTGAATGTCAATAATGTTAGGAGGAAGGCGTAAACTGGTAACAGTAAAAGAAAGAAGCATGAATTGTAACAGTGAAAGAAAGATAACATAGTCAAGAATGGGTGCCTCATGCGCCCCAAATCAATGATAATGTCTTCTCCTCATTTGGATATAAATAACCTACGAAATTGTAAATGAATAGAAGTGTAAGAAAAAACACAAAACAGAGAAAATAATATTTTCTCTAACTTTCACTTCTTCCTTCGTTTTCTAGATAATAATTCTCCTTAAATTTATTCTAGTTAATTCTAGATTTATTTCATAATACATTATCAGCATGAAGCTCTGTCCATTTCAAACTATTTTAAACAAGTAAAAAGGGTAAGAATTTCATTTTATTAAAATGTCTAATATTTTAAAAGTTGAATTTATTGTTCTTAATATTTTCGGAACAAATTATTCATCATGGGTACTAGACGCTGAGCTTCATTTAGAATCAATGGGTCTGGCAGACACCATTAAAGATGACAATAAAGCATCTAGTTAGAATCTTGCCAAAGCTTTGATTTTTCTTAGCAACCATCTTGACGAGAGATTAAAATTGTAATATCTAACAATAAAGAATCCCCTAAAATTGTGGAAGAATCTAAAAGAAAGATACGACCACTTGAAGTTGGTCATCCTTCCACAAGCATGTCACAATTGGTTAAATCTAAGATTATTAGATTTTAAAAATATAACTGAGTATCATTCAACAATGTTTAGAATTATATCACAGCTGAATTTATGCGGGGAAAACATAACTGAAGAAGATAAGTGTCATGACCCAAGACTAGGGCCTAGACGTGACACGGCGAATGGGAAGCCCGAAGGAACCCCAAATAAGCCTCTTATCATATCAATCACATATCCTTGGTCGAGGAAGCAAAACATCAACAACAAGTGATATAAATAAGGGAAACGGGACTAATGGAAGTCTTAAATGATCATAAAATACTCAAGAGTGAAGTTTAAAGCATAAATACATCAATTATTCTAACAACACCTCTAATATAGATCGGAGCGGGGGCCAAGATACTTTCTAGGCTCGCCCTCATAGTATCAAGAGATCAACTAACAAAAATAACAAGGTAAGAGTAACATAGATAGTGTCCCCGAACTTGAGGACTTACCAAAGCTTATCTCCAAAGCACCAAAAGAAGACATGCACGTAACGCGTCTTTCCATGCTTTGATTGCAAATTCGAGACTAGATATATAATCAGAATGAAAAATTGAGTGGGAAAATGGCCCCTCGACCTGATTTTAGAGCAACCGGGTCAAAACTAATTTTTTGTAACAAAATGAGAACCAATATGGGTGCGCGATGGCTCCACGATGCGGACCCATCGTGGACTAACACTTTATTTTTATTCCAAACATTTTCTAGAAGATTTTAGAGGATTTTCGATGAAAAATACTGAAAAAATATGCGGTCCGCGTCGCGGAACCTACGTCCCAAAAATTGACTTTTTTTTAATTTCGTGAGACTCTTATGATTGGTGAAGACATCAACATGTACCCCATACAAATAATGACGCCAAATATTTAGTGCAAACACCACAGCGGCCAATTCAAGATCATGGGTAGGGTAGTTCTTTTCATGCACTTGAGTTGCCTAGAAGCATGGGCTATGACCTTACTATTTTGCATTAGCACACAACCCAAACCAACTCTAGATGCTTCACAATACACAACAAAACCCTCAAGCCCATCCGTTAGTGACAATATAAGAGCAGACACAAGTCTATCTTTCAATTTTTGGAAATTTTACTCACATTCATCGGTCCACACAAACTTAACCTTCTTTTGAATCAATTTTGTCATAGGAAAAGCAATGGAGGAGAAACCATCCTCAAACCTTCTATAGTAACCCACAGGCCCAAGAAACTCCTAATATCCAATGGGGTCAATGGTCTAGGCCAATTACAAATCACATCGGGTTTCTTAGGATCCACTTTTATACCATCCCCCGACACCACATGACCCAAGAATGTAACTTCCTTCAACCAAAATTCATGCTTTTCATATATAGCGTACAATCTCTCCTCCCTTAATCTTTGCAACACAACCCTCAAATGGACCATATTCTCCTCCCTACTATGCGAATAGATCAAAATATCATCAATGAAAACAATAACAAAGGAATCGAGGTAGGGCTTGAAGACCCTATTCATTAGGTCCATGAAGATGAACGATGCATTAGTCAATCCAAAGGACATCACCACAAATTCATAATGCCCATATCTAGTTTGGAAGGTCGTCTTGGGAATATCACACTCCCTCACCCTCAGTTGATGGTACCCGGACCGAAGATCAATCTTAGAGAAAAAGCTAGCCCCTTGCAATTGGTCAAACAAGTCATCAATCCTTGGAAGAGGATATCTATTCTTTATAGTGACCCTATTGAGTTGTCGGTAGTCAATGCACATTCTAAGTGATGCATCTTTCTTCTTTACAAATAACACCAGTGCACCCCAAGGTGATTGGCTAGGTCTAATAAACCTCTTTTCCAACCAATCTTTCAATTGCTCCTTTAACTCCTTCAACTCCACTGGGGCCATACAGTAAGGGGAATGGAGATAGGTTGAGTGTTAGGAAGGAGATCTATGCTAAAATCTATCTCCCTTTTGGGAGGAACACCGAGAAGGTCATTTAGGAAGACATCAAGGAATTCACTTACAACCGGGACCGACTCAATAGAAGGGACTTTGGACTCCACATCTTTAACCCTCACAAGATGATACAAACACCCCTTGGAAATCAACCTACGAGGCTTAATGCATGAGATGAACCTACCCCTCACTACCACATCATGACTTTTCCCACTCAAGGACGGGTTCATTTAGGAATTGAAACTTGACCCTACGGGTTCTACAATCAATAGAAGCATCATAGGAATGCAACCAATCCATCCTAAGAATAACATCAAAATCAACCATATCTAATTCAACAAGATCACAAGGTAAGATTTTATGCAAGATGCGAGTCGGACAATTTTTGTACACCTTCCTAGCAACAATAGATGCACCAATAGGAGTTTACACCTCATATGACTCATGCAACAACTCCAACTTTTTGCAACAAAGGGGGTAACAAAGGAAAGGGTGGCACCGGGATCAATCAAAGCATATACATCAAGATTAAAGATTTTCAACATACCGGTAACAACATCGGGGACCTCACCAACCCCTTGCCTCCCATGTAGAGCATAAAATTGATTGTGCATTGAGGCACCACCTCTACCCAATGGAACCACATTTGCACCCTGGGCCTTACCATGATTTCTTAGACAATCCACCTTTTTGTGACCAAGCTCTCCACAATCAAAGCATGCATTAGAACCCTTCAAGCATAGGCCTCCGTGCTTTCTTCCGCATCTAGGACACACCTCTATAGGAGCCACAACACCAATACCTTGAGTCCTAGGTAAGTCATCGGCAAACGCCCTACTAGTAGCTTGAGAAGGCCGGCCTTGGTGAAATCTAGCACGCTTTTGGAACTTGCCCTCGAATCAGACCCTCTTGGCCTCATGGACCCTCCTCTTCCTCAACCTTTCTTCTTCCATTTGCTCTGCATATGTCATTAATCGAGACAAGTCCATGTCACCAATAAGCAAGGCGGACGACATTCTTCACTTACCAAATCGGAAACCCCCATAACAAACTTTGAGTTGGCCACCAAGTGAGGAGCATATTTTGAAAGTTGATTAAATTTGAGCGCATACTCTCTCACACTCATAGTACATTGTTTCAAGTTCATAAACTCTACCAACTTTGCTTCCTAAGCTCAAGAGGGAAGAATCAATTAAGGAAGGCCAATTTGAATTCCTCCTAAAGCACCACCTAGCCATCACCCTTCTCACCCTTCCATTGATAAAACTAAATTTGGGTCACTTCTTTGAGTTGGTACGCCGCCAACTCCACCTTCTCATTTGGCCCAACACCATGATAGACAAGATTTTGTAGACCTCATCAATAAACCTTTGTGGATCTTCATCCACCTTTGACCCATGGAAAATCGAAGGATTCATCCTCATGAAGTCCCTTGGGCAAGCATAGTAAAAGCATCCAGGAGCTCATCAATGGTAGGTTTCTCCTCGGGAGTTTGGGCACGTCTTCCTCTAGTGTTTGGCATGATCTAGCATAATAAAGAATAATCATTAGGGGGTAAATACTTACCACAACACTATAGCATGATTTAGAACATGAAGAACGAAAATATTTCCTAAAATGCGTCATAGCCTCCTATTCATAGTCATGGCGCGCTTCACAACCATGAATAGGACTCTAATCGACGCGGTGTGTTGGAGTCCGAGGATCTATCAACCTAGTGCTCTGATACTAAGTTTTTTATGACCCAAGCCTAGGGTCTAGACGTGACACAACAAAATAGGGAACCCGAAGGAACCCCAAACAAGCCTCTTAACTTGTCATTATACATCCTTGGTCGTGGAAGCATATAAAAGACATATAGGATAGAATGGGGTATTGCGGCTAAGGGAAAGCTTCGCAACACATCAACATCAAGAGACATGGAATAATAGCTCATATCATAAATACATAACTTATCCAACAAACACCTCTAAATATATAGATAGAGCAGGGACTAAGACAAAGTAACCGGGCACACCCTCATAGTCAAATAAAACATAAGATAGTGTCTCAATACATAGATAAGAGGAAAACATAAACCAAAGTCCCCAAAATGGAGGACTAACTAACAAGCTTGGAATAACACCGTCTAGCCATGTGTAGGAGGATAATGATCAACTTGGGCATCGGCTACTAGATGGTGATATCATGTAGGCAAGAGTATGCATTAGTACATTTGAATGTACTAAGTATGCGGGATACAATGCAACAAGAGATAAGCTTCATCATCAGCATGCATAACAATAGGCAGTAGGCATAATATAATAAGATGACATGTATGATCGATGCATAAGTCAAACATGCTTAAGAAACTCATATCATATGTGTAGAATAGACCAAGCTAGCTTTCCAACCTTGGTTAGTTGATGATAGTCACACCCCATCATCCTAGGTGGTGTGGTACAAACCCCTCACATGGTTGATGATGGTCACACCCCATCATCCTAAGCGGCGAGTACAAACCCCTCATATGGTTGATGAGTAGAAACCTCCAACTCAGTTGATGATGGTCGCACCCCAATCATCCTAGGTGGTGAAGTACAAACCCCTTATATGGTTGATGAGCACGAACCCCCAACTCAGTTGATGATGGTTTAATGTAACACTTTATATAGAATTTATCATATACATAAGCTCATTACATCATCATATAGTCATATATATCATATCTCAAGCTTTGGACCTTCAATTCCACAAGAAAACCTAGCCGACATTTTATCAAACACTTGGGGGTGTTAATGGGGGTAAAAGACCATGCAAGTTAGAAATGAAATCATGCAAGAAAATCTATAGTAAAACCATCAATCAACACTTCTCAATACCCCCAAGACATTTACATCAAAACCCCTCATCAAATCCAATATTATATCCAAGATTTAGAGCTCAAACATGCTAAAACAACCATGCTTTCATGAACTAAAATCACGTGCAGTAAATTTCTCAATATACAAGACCCACATGTAAAATCAACTTTAAATCATGCAATATTAGTAAAAAGGAGGCTTAGGCACCATGGATGGAAGGAATTAATAGTTCAACATCACATACCTTAGCTTTGGGGAAGTCCTTGATGAAGTTTGAAAATAGAGGCTTGAAGCTTGAAGAGAATCCTTAGCTTTGGATGAGGGTTTTGGGTCTTGAATTTGGGCGTGAAAATATGGCTAAGTGTTTTAGTGAGTGTTGGGAAATGTTTTTGGGGATATGAGGCTGAAATTTGACTAAGTATAGATAAAAAAAACATTTGGGAAAACTTAGGCCGAACACATAGAAAAATCTGGACAGACTAGGAAAAAACTGTGCAGAAAATACACGTCTCCGCGTTGCGAAGAGGACGTGGAGGTTCTTTGGAAATCGCACCAAGCGAAATTTCATGATTTGATTCCTTTACTTTAAATTCGAGTTTAGACTCTTTTCACCCTAATTTGGACCCTCTAAACAAGAATATCAAGTCTGATTTTAGAAATAATCAACAGACATTCAAATATACGAAAAACAAGATTATGTGATTTAACAATATAAATATATAGCATTTCCCATTTCTGAAAATAACCACATGAAAAAAAATAAGGCAAGCAAATTTCCAAATAAATAATACTTGCATCAAGAAATGTTCCTAAAATTATATTGCACCAATATCAATAAAATTCAAATAACAAAAACAATTTTCTCCCAAAAAAGGATTAACCTTCAAAATCACACTCCATTCATGTCCGCCATTAAAGGTCATAAAATTAATTGCACGCATATACATAAAATTCCTGGTATACCTTATTATCACCAATTGTTTCTTCCTCGATCTCTGACTTTATAACAACTTAATCTCATTAAGTAAATTCTTGAAACATACATCCACGTACACTAAATTCACCAATCTGAGCTTCAACGTTAACCTCCAAAGCTTTGAACTCATTGCGCACCACCGAAAAATGCATAGACTGAATCTGATTAACAAAAGATAAAATTAAAAATTGCAATACCACATTTATTGGTATGCTTACCACTAAAAACTCCCCAACAAATTTTTCAAAATTATAGAAAATAACATCATCATTGCACTCACCGCTAGCAGGTGATATATTACATACAACAAAATGAGAATCCTCAAGCTTCTCAACTTTAAACACATCCAAATCTTCCCCAGTAAAGGAAAAATCTTGAAACTTGTACTGCAAATTTAGCAACACCAGGTCTCAAAATTATTAATAAGAATAATAAGTTAAAATTTACCAATAATAAACATATGAACTGAGAATCACCTGATTGTCGCAGCGCCTAGATATTCCATTCAAGAGATTATTATCAAAATACAACCTTTTGAATATAGTTTTCCAGTTGAATAACTGAGGAATCTAGTGACTACGCTGAGAAGCAATACCCTCATCCACTTTGTTGCAACATTCATAAAATCATAATTACATTGACAATGAAATATTACAAAAGTTAACATAGCCTGGGGCTTCCTTAAGCTGACAGACCAAAGAATCCCTAAAATCGAAAAATGAACATCTACCCCAAGGATACATGGAGTAACGATCAGATTCCACCAACAAAAGATGATCTACGGGACAAAATATTTCTTCGGTGGAAATGACAGAATATACATACTAATAAAGTAAATAACTGCAATTTTATGCACATCCTTGGGCTCAAACTCACCAGCCTTAAAAGTACTAATCAAATGGTGCTTCTCAACACCCTTGTGACATGCTATGGGGAAGTATTGCTCCACAAGCTTTCATTTACCAAACAAATCATGAGTATACTCATCAACTGTGCCACACTTAAACCCAGTGACCGCCCTAAACTCTCTAAGACCAAAACGTAGTTCCTTCCCATTAAAATAAAAAACAAACATTTCACCAATATCATTCTTATTTTTCAGATGATGGACCACGGCTCATACTTCAACAAAAACACCCTTACTTCATCAAATACATTGTCATTTATATAAGAACACAAATGTGTCACTTTTTCCTTAGTCTGAAATTTTCCAACAAGATGTAAAAAAAATAATAAACTATTAACAAACAGAAAAAAATAGAACAATAGAATACATAAAAAAAAATAGTATACAAAAATATACCTGTGGGTCAACTTCAGATTTCTTGATTCTTCTCTTCGCATTGTTCTTTTTTGGGATCTGGATGCATTCACCACTTTGCTACCACTGGATTTATAAAAAGAAATTATTAAAAAAATAGATTCACACATTCAAGAAAACCACACAGTTTAACACATTGTCATTTATACAAAAGCTTCATTGTGACACCTTTTCCTTATTCTGAAATTTTTCAACAAGATGTAAAAAAAACTAAACTATTAACAAACAGAAAAAAATAGAACAATATAAAAAAATTATTAAAAAATGGATTCACACTTTCAAGAAACCCACATAGTTTAACACACAAAAAAAATATACCTTCGCTTTGACAGCGGTGAAGGAATTTGCACCTTTCTTCATCTTCTGTCTCTTTGACAGTCAGATTTCGTCCTCAAAGTCACTATCATGTGATAAATTACTCTCACTCATAGGCTTCTTGGCCTTTCTTGCAAAATCTATATTAGTCTTACTCTTCCGCAGATCATTATCATTACTAACAACCAAATCGTCATCGTCTTTTGGGGTGAAGGGGTGTATGCATTTAACTCAAAACATTGTCTAGAACAACAATGAGGACTACTATCCTTTCTTGGAAATCTTGGGCTTTTTGAGTAGGTGTAACTTCCATACTTGTTGGTGTTTTTCCCTTAATGAAGAATCTACATAAATAAAGAGATAAATTTAAAAATAAAAATTGGGGATTTGAAATCATGCAAACAACCGAAAGTGTTTATTTGAAAGGAACATACAAATGTTACACTAACCTGAAAAAAAGTGATGAATACGACCCAAGAACTTTGAAGAATCATTTTCTTCAATGAATATTTTTCTTCAAGAATGAAAAAGGTTGGCAAAGAAAGGTGACGGATGGGAAGGATTTAGGATAAAATAATGTATAATTTTAAAAACCAACTTCTTCAATTGATTTTTGTAGAAGACATTTTTAAAAATAGAGGTGGAAACATAGGAAAACATTCCGGTGTGGCAGACGAGGAGCAGCTATCAATCAACTGTCATTCAGGTGGATTAAATCACTCAATTAAATAATTTCTTTTTCTGTTGGAACCGGTTCTCAATGTGGATATTTTTGTAGTTAAATTGGTACATTTCTAACTAAAAAAGCAAATGTAGTTTTGGGACAAAATTTTGAGTTTTTGTAAATTTTCCTTACATAAATTATATTCTATATTATGATTATCAATATAATTATGTATGAGTTGTCATTAATTACTTGACTTCAATGATACTCCTGAAAATTTTCCTACATGTAATCTAGGATTCATGAAATTGATTGTGGATCCAATTAATCATGACTTCAATTCTTATTATTATTCAATATTATACATGATTTGATTTTAATTGCATGATTTCAATTGATCATTACATAGATCTATGTATATGCAAATTTTAAGTATGAGTTCATAAATTATTTAATGTGTTCTCTCAATTATGATTCAAGTGGTCTGAAATTACATGATTGTGTATAAACTCATCAAAACTTACATGGTCCTAAGTTAATTTACTATGAATGTATGCCTTTACCTTAAATGTTATTTTAAACTATGATCATGACCTATTAAAGACCTCATCTATGTATTTTAAAAAATGATGAACTAAGTTTTAAACGATGTTTTAGTGAGAAATTAAGGCTTATGAAATAATTTAAGCTTATGAAATAATTTAAGCTTATGAAAGATGGTGAAGGATCTCTCACCAATATACGAACTGTGCTAATGAATAATGGTGATGGATCTCTCACCTATTACAGATTAAGGAGCTATTTAAAGATTATGACTTTATGATAAAAAGGGATTGGTGATGAGGCATTGCTCTCCCCTGTGAAATTATCCCATGACTTATGATATCTTATTCTTGTGAGTACTTAGCATAGAGAGGACTAGTGGTGACTATCCATATCTCATTACTACCAGCCACTAGAGGTTAAATAGATTAGATACAAATACCAAAAATCTCTAGGAGACAAGTTCTCAAATTCCAAGACTAGAAGTGAGTACCCGAGAGGACTAGTGGTAAGTACCCATATCCCATAACTACGTGCCACCTTAGGTCAAAGAGATTACAGACGAATATCCAAAATCTCTAAGAGACGAGTTCTCACATTTTAAGATAGGTTTGTGGGTTGAGTTGGTTGGCCTGTAGGCGAGATCTAACAGGCACCATCATGATCCTAGAATTAGGTTGTGACAAACATGGGAAAGTCATTGCCTATGCCTTAACACAATTGAAGGTACATGAAAGGAATTATGTGAACCATTATCTTGAGTTGTTGATTGTTGTACTTGCATTAAAGATTTGGTGAAATTATTTTTGTAGGGTATATGTTGATATATTTATCAACTACAAGAGTTTGCAATATGTGTTTAGTCAAAGAGATTTGAACCTAAGGAAAAGGAGGTGGTTGGAGCTCTTAAAGGAGTATGACATGAGTGTAATGTAACACCCCGGCAAAGCAAATATTGTGGAAGATACATTGAGTAGAATGTCTATGGATAGACATTCACATATTAAGAATGGAAAGAAAGAGTTAGTTAAAGAAATGCACTATTTAGCACGTTTGGGTGTAAGGTTGAATAGTGTTGGTATACTTGTACAAAATGGGGTGGAATCATCCTTGATACTGAAAGTTGAAGCAAAGCAATACATGGATCCTACTTTGGTTGAATTGAAGAAGTTATCAGTTGATAAGAAGGTTGAGCTTTTCTTGTAAGGGGGAAATGGAGTACTTCATTACCAAGGGCAATGGTGTGTGCCCAATGTTAATGGCTTTAGGGAAAGGATGCTTGATGAGTCTCATAATTCTAAGTATTATATTCATTCGGGATTGAACATATATAGAGATTTAAGAGAAATGTATTGGTGGAATGACATCAAGAAAGATATAGCAAAGTGTCACACCCCAGGAGAGTACCCTAGACATGACTGACACTTAGAGACTATTTTTAGTCCCCGAGGGAACCACTTGGCCTCATCATATTCATTCATTCAACAACTAATCAACCAGTTGAATACTAAAGAAGAAAATGGGCAATCTAAGTCTTAAATATCATAATAAATAGATAGGCTAGTACGAAAAAGACTAGCTTAACAAAGTCTCAATACTAGTAACTCAACTATAGTCTATAAAGCCTCTATCACTATTAAAAGATGTCAATGACAGAACTATGACTACCTCAACTCAAAACTAAAGCTAACTCAAGTCTAACTCTATAAAGCTAGATGAAAATAAAACAAGATCCTTCGAAGTAAGGAAGGCTCACCAACTCAACTGAATGTAAAGATCCTCAATGGCACGCTTGTTGATGATATCTAGTACCTACCTTTGCATCATAAAATGATGCAGTCCAAAGGGGACGTCAGTACGTGAAATGTACGAGTATGTAAAATGGTTGAATGAAACAGATGCAGGTAGAATAATATAGAAATAACATCAACTCATAAGATACTCAATTAGAATGTCAAATGTCTATCTAAAGAAAGAATAAAGAGTAGACAAATTACATATCAATACCAATCAAATCTCATCAATCAACTCAACTACCACGACCCAAGCTTGGGGCCTAGACGTGATACGACGAATGTGGAATCTAAAGGGACCCTAAACAAGCCTCATAATATATCATTCACACAACCTTGGTCACGAATGTCAAATAAGCATCAACAAGTGATATAATTAAAAAGGAAAGTGGGACTAAGGGAAGTCTTTGATATTCATAAAAGTATAAAAGAATCAAGCTCATAGCATATACAAATCATAGTATCCAAAAACACCTCTAACTTAGAATAGAGCGGGCGCCAAAACACTTTCTGGGCTTACCCTCACGGTAACAAATGTTCCAACATAAAGAAGTCTCAACATACCAAGAATAACTTAGATATTTTCCTCGGAGTTGATGACTCACAATGCTTTCCCCGAAGTACCGAACAAGCCACGTGGAGGAGGATGATCAAAAGTAGCGCTGTTCGCTACATGGTAATATCATGAAGGTATAAAGTATGTGTTAGTACATTTGAATGTACAAAGTATGCAAGGTGCAATGCAACAAAGACATAAGCTAATATATTCAAGATGCATAATCATAATCAATGGACATATAATCTCAATATGGCATGCATGATCAATGCTTGTAATAAAACATGCTTGTAAATTATTTAACTTGCGTAATATATCATACATATGTGGGAAGAGACCTCAATTGACATAGACCAAGTAGCTACAACTTGGAGTCCGAGGCCTGACATCCCCTCGGTTCAGGTGACCGGGCATGATACCTCTAGGCGAACTGTGGTCTACTTGCCAAGGCAAACCAAACATGATAAAGTGCACTAGATGGATACACTAGTACAGAAAGGGTAATACACAATCCTATGGTGGCATATAGTTTAGAGCCTAAAGACTTTATATAAGGACCCTTTGAGTCGAGCCCCAATCTTAAGCCTCAATCAATGCTAAGTCAAATCCCACAGAATACTTGAATTAATCATAACTTTAATAACTTGTAAGAAACATGAAACATGACATGGGTAGCTCTTAAACATGCTTTACCTCAAATAGCGAGCCTAACTTGAACATGAGAGTAGATACTAATCATACATGAACCCTTGCTTTAACATGAATGGCTCACAAGAGGTAAAAATCTTCAAATAGAGTACAACTTGATACTTCTAAAATCATAGATACTTTTCATGAATTCAATATATGCTTGAAAACCCTTAATCATCATGAAGTCACTTGCCTTGTAAACCATGTGATGATCATCAACACTTGAGAGTTCTTGTCATGTAATTTTATCAAACACATGTTGGGTTCATGATAGTTGTTCAAAATCATGCAAATCAGGAATATAACAAGGAGAGTAAAATCACTTCAAAATCAACCCACCAATATTGTAGTAAAACCCCAATTTCAGTATCATGAAATCCATATCAAAAGTTCATCATAGTTCGTAGTTCCATAGCTCAAATCATGCATAGTCTCAATAGACAAAACCAATTCATGGAATAAGCTTGAAATAGATATTCATGCATAATCATTCAATACTTGATAAAACCCCAACATAATTTATGTTCACATTTCATAACAAGAGATATCCATATGTAAAATAACTTGAAATAATGCAATTTTCACAAAAAGAGAAGGCTGGGCTCCATAGGTGAAATGACTCATGGATGAAGACCCACATACCTTAAACCTTGAATTTCTTGTAATGAATGTGAAGGAGACTTGAAGCTTGAGATGAGTCCCTGAGTTCCGAAATTGAGCTTGAAATCCTTGGATTTGAATAAGAGAATTGAGAGAGTTTTACAGAGGTTTTAGAGAGGATTTTGTGAGCTATAGAGTTGAAAATAACTATGTATAGGAGATTTCATGATTAAATGGCATGGGGATATGACACCAATGCACTTGTATGAAATAAAAAAAAGATAAATTTTACACTGGTCCGCGCCCCAGGCGTGACCGGAGCAGACGCGGATTTCAAACAACACTAGTCCACGCCCCAGGCCCATCGCAGCCTGGGCATGGACAAACATTGGATAATGAAAATTAGCAAAAATTATTTTTTGCTATAGGTATTCTAAGATCCGATTTATACCAATTTCTCACTCAATTTTGCCCATTTGTTCGAGAATATGAAGTCTGATTTTTGAAATCACGCACTAATTTTGAGATATATGTAAATTACGATTATGGAGCATTCTAAAGCACATGCAGGGTGTTTTAATATCTCCCCCTTGAGAACATTTGTCCCCGAATGTCAAAGAAACATGCGTAAGAGAAAGTAATTATGAAGATTTCACCCCAACATATATGCAACAAATGCACTTAAAACATCATTTACAAAACGCCTCAACATGAATGTCAAACTTGTTACCATAAACATGAATGCATGCAAAATGACATGAGGGCTGAATCTTAAGACTTGCAATCATATACCCTTCGACTTAAGTAGAGTGGAAGAGATATAGGTATCGCTTTTTCATGTTCGCCCCAGCTTCCCATGTTGCACTTTCAAACTTGTTGATTCCTCCAAAGAACCTTGACAAATGCTACATCTTTGTTTCTCAACTTCTTCGCTTGTGTATCCAATATCTTTATCAGGGCCTCCTCATAGGTCAAATTATCTTCTCAAACACCCACAACCTCTAAGGGCACTATAGCACTTGGATCACGCACACACTTCCTCAACATGGACACATGGAAGACCGGATGAACCATATTCATCTCCATAGGCAACTCCAACTCATATGCAACCTT
>JAPFFP010073531.1:0-23737 GCA_026153255.1 Solanum medicagineum
ATGACTCTTCGGGAAAACTTTTCCTTGACTGTTTTCCAAAATGATATCCTTCACAAAGTTGATTAGGATGGTTAATGGTTGGGAACCCTTTTACCATATTTTCTTTTTCATCAATCTTAGACTATCAAAGTTCCTATGGCCAAATCTCATGTGCCTAAGCCTAGATGAATTTTTTACACATGAAAATAAGCACCTTGGTACATAAGTTTGAAGAGTCAAGACAAATATTTTATTTTTAGCCATGGGAACTTTGGCTAATAATCTTTTATTTTCGTCTACTTTGGCTAATAATCTTTTATTTTCGTCTTTCATTGTCAACATTTTATCTTTCAAATGAATGTCATAATATTTCTCAAAAAGCTGCCGTAAACTTAACATATTACTTTTCATCTCTGGTATATACATGACATTGGAGATAAATTGATGACTTCCACCTTTCAAATGAATTAAAATCATATATTTTCCTTTGATTTGAAATTTTGAAGAGTCTCCAAGAGTGATGTTGCCACCATTAAATTCTTCAATCTCAGCAAATAAATGCTTCTTCCTGCAAATATGACTATTTGCACCGGAATCAAGGTACTATTTATCTTTTTCAACACTTTTGTCTTCTTTACATGCCATAAGTAAGGTGTCATCTTCATCTTCATTTTTTATCTACACAAAATTATTAGTCTCCTCTAAATTATCTTTTTGCATTCCCATGAAAAATGACCATACTGTTGACAAGTATAATACTCAATATTTGATTAGTCATACCTTACTTGATTTGACCTCCATCCTCTACCTCTTCCACGGTCTCTTTATTGGATAGAGTCTTGACTTCTTTTTTCTTTGGTTGGAGGTTGACTGACACCTCTTCCTCCTCTACCACGACCTCCTCCATGCCCAGAACCTCCTTGTTGTGGGCCACGCCTTTCAGCGTTCTCCTTCAAATAAAATTTCACTTGCAAAGCTTATTCAACCGACTCATGTTTTGATTTCTTCAACTTTTTTTCATGTGCTTGCAAAGAACCCGTGAGTTCTTCTATGGTCATGGTGTCCAAGTCCTTCAACTCTTCAGTAACAGCAACAATATAATTAAGTTTTTAATCTAGGGATCAAAATATTTTTGCAACAACCCTACCATCCTTCAACACTTCAGCATATTTGCTTATTTGATTAACAACTGCTCCCAAGACACCTTGCAAACCCTAAAGACAATCACATCAAAAACCCTCATCAAATCCAACATTAGATCTAAGAGCTAGAGCTCAAAATATGCTAAAGCAACCATACTTTAATAAACTAAAATCACTGTGCAGTAAATTTCTCAATAGACTAGACCCACATGTAAAATCAACTTTAAATCATGAAATATTAGTAAAAAGTAGGCTTAGGCACCATGGGTGGAAGGACCCAATGGTTTAACACCATATACCTTGACTTTGGAGAACCCTTGAAGAAGATTGGAAATGGAGACTTGAAGCTTGAGTGAGATCCTTGATAAAATCCATAAGATTGGTCATGATGTCTTGGTGAGTATTGGGGAATTTTTAGGGTGCTATAAGGGTGAAATATGGCTATGTACAGGTAAAAACTCATTTGGGAAAACTTAGGTCCAACACTTGGAAAAATCTGGACGAACTAAGAAAAATAGTGAATAATTCGCGGACCCTCACTGGAAATTGCACAAAGTGCAAATTTTATAAATCAATTTCTTTGCTTTAAAATCAAATTCATACCCTTTTACCCCTAATTTATACCCCCCAAACAAGAATATGAAGTCACATTTTTGAAATAACAACCAAATTTTTAGATATATGGAAAACAAGATTCTGGGCACTTCTGAGGCATGTTTTTAGGCACTTTTTGGGGTTGTTTCAATATCTCCCCCTTGGGAACATTGGTCCCTGAATGTAGAAGAGATGTGCAAGACAAGAATAAAAATTAACAGAACGGCCCCAACATAGATGCAACATCACATTTAAAACGTCACTTTTAAATCTCAACATAGGTGTAAAATCATCATAATTTGCCAACTTAAGCATGAATGCACATGAATGTTATAGGGGATGAAAGATAAGACTCGTTAACACATAAGGAGCTTAGAATTAGTACCTTAGGCTTGAGTTAAGTGTAAAAGATAAGGATACCATTTTTGCATATCCACCTTGGCCTCCCAAGTAGCACTTTTGACTTGTTGGTTCCTCCAAATGACCTTAGCGGATGCCACTTCTTTGTTCCTCAATCTCCTTACCTGCCTATCCAAGATCTGAACCAGAACCTCCACATAAGTCAAGTTATCCTCAACAACACCCACAACATCAAGAAGCACAATGGCATTAGGATCACCAATACAATTTCTCAACATTGAGACATGGAATACCTGATGAATCAAATTCATTTCACTAGGCAACTTCAACTCATAAGCTACCTTGCCAACCCTCTTTAACATCTCATAAGGGCCAATATACCTTGGACTCAATTTCCCCTTTATACCAAAATGGACCACGCCTTCATTGGAGAGACCTTCAAATAAATCCAATCACCCACTTGAAATTCTAGGTCTATTCTTCTTACGTCGTCATAGGATTTTTGACGACTTTGGGTTATTCTCAATCTTTATGTAATCATCATAACCTTCTCAAGAGCCTCCATAATGAGATCCAGTACCAAAAAAGCCACTTCTCACACCTCAGACCAACCCACCAATGATCTACAATATTTACCATAAAGGGCCTCAATAGGAGCAATATCGATGCTAGAGTGATAGCTATTGTTGTAGGAAAACTTTATCAATGGAAGATGGTCATCCCAACTATCTTTTAACTCCAAGACACGAGCCCTAAGCATATTCTCAGGTGTTTGAATTGTCTTTTCGGCTTGACCATCCATTTGAGGGTGGAAGGTCGTTCTAAGATGAACTTTGGTACCAAGACCCCTTTGAAAAGACCTCCAAAAATGTGAAGTGAATTGTGTACCTCGATCCGATATGATGGATAAAGGAACCCCATGTAACCTCATAATTCATGGATATACAAACTTTCATACTCTTCATCCCCATATGAAGTATTAACCAGTAGAAAGTGATCTGATTTCATTATCCTATCAACCACCACCCATATGGAATCAAAACCTTTTCTAGTCTTGGGCAACCCGACCACAAAATCCATATTAATCATCTCCCACTTCCAAGTAAGAATCTCTATGTCTTGGGTTAGGCCACACGGCCTTTGATGTTTGGCTTTGACTTGTTGACAACTATGGCAACCGGAAACAAATTTAGCAATGTCCCTCTTCATGCCTCCCCACCAATGCACATCCCTCAAGTCTCTATACATTCTGGTGAAACCGGGGTGGATAAAATAAGAAGAATTATGGGCGTCATCAAGAATTCTATCCCTCAAACCATCGACACATAACCTACCTTGGTATCTAAGGGCCCCATCTCCCCTTTGTGAGATAACTTCTATTTTGCCCTCTTTCACCAAGGACTTTAATTCAAGCAAGGAGAAGTCTAGATCTTGTTTTGCTATCACCTCATCAACCAAAGAAGATTTTGAACCATCAACAACAACCACACCATTACCCACATCTTCCAACCTCACCCCTAGTCTAACCAATCCTTGCACCTCCCTAGCCATCTCCCTATCACCACCATCCGCATGAGCTAGGATACCCATAGACACCAGACTCAAAGCATCCGCCACAACATTTGCCTTTCCCGAATGGTAATGCAAACTCATGTCATATTCCTTAAGAAGTTTGAGAAACCTTCTTTGTCTCAAGTTGAGATCTTTTTAGGTGAAGAAATAGTGGAGGCTCTTATGATTGGTAAAGATATCAACATGCACCCCATACAAATAATGACACCAAATCTTTAATGCAAACACTATGGCTGCCAATTCAAGATCATGGGTAGGGTAGTTCTTGTCATGCACTTTGAGTTGCCTAGAAGCATAGACCATGACTTTACCATTTTGCATTAACACACAACCCAAACCAACTCTAGATGCATCACATTACACAACAAAACCCTCAAGCCCATCCGATAGTAACAATATAGGAGCAGACACAAGTATATCTTTCAATGATTGGAAGCTCTTCTCACATTTATCGATCCACACAAACTTAACCTTCTTTTTAGTCAATTTTGTCATAAGGCAAGCAATAGAGCAGAACCCATCCACAAACCTTCAATAGTAACTCGCAAGGCCTAAGAAACTCTAAATATCCAACGGGGTCAATGGTCTAGGACAATTCCTAATCACATCGGTCTTCTTAGGATCCACCTTTATACAATCTCCCGAAACCACATGCCCAAAGAACGCAACCTCTTTCAATCGCAACTCACACTTGTCACATTTAAAGCATACAATCTCTCCTCCCTCAATCTTTGTAACCCAACCCTCAAAATGGCCTATATACTACTCCCTACTATGTGAATAGATCAAAATATCATCAATGACGACCACAACAAAGGTATCAAGGTAGGTCTTGAAGACCCTATTCATTAGGTCCATGAAGAAGGCCGGTGCATTAGTCAATCCAAAGGACATCACCACAAATTCATAATGCCAATATCTAGTCTAGAAGGCCGTCTTGGGAATATCATGCTCCCTCACCCTCACTTGATATTAACCGCATCGAAGATCAATCTTATAGAAAAAGCTAGCCCTTTGCAATTGGCCAAACAAGTCATCAATTCTTGGAAGAGGATAACTATTCTTTATAGTTACCCTATTGAGTTGGTGGCAGTCAACGCACATTCTAAGTGCCCAATCTTTCTTCTTTACACTCAACACCGGTGCACCCCAAGGTGATTGGCTAGGTATAAATCCCTTCTTCAATAAATCTTTCAATTGTTCCTTTAATTCCTTCAACTCCGCCGGGTCCATCCGATAAAGGGAAATGGAGATAGGTTAAGTGTCGAGAAGGAGATCTATGATAAAATCTATCTCTTTTATGTGAGGGACATTAGGAAGGTCATTTGGGAAGACATCTAGGAACTCGTTTACAACGGTGACCGACTCGATGGAAGGGACTTTGGACTCCACATCTTTGACCCTTACTAGATGATACAAACACCCCTGGGAAATCAACCTATGGGCTTTAATGCATGAGATGAATCTACCCATCACTACCACATCATGAATTTCCCACTCAAGGATCGGTTCATTTGGAAATTGAAACTTGACCCTACGGGTTCTACAATCAATAGTGGCATAGTATGCATGCAACCAATCCATCCCAAGAATAACATCAAAATCAACCATATCTAATTCAACAAGATCACAATGTAAGATTTTATGCAAGATGCAAGCCGGACAATTACCATACAACCTCCTAGCAACAATAGATACACCAATAGAAGTGGAAACCTAATATGGCTCATATGACTCTGACTCGACATGGATCCTTTTAGCAATAAAGGGGATAACAAAGGAAAGGGTGGCACCCGAATCAATCAAAGCATATACATCATGACCAAGGATTTTCAACATATTGATAATAAAATCAGGGACCTCACTAACTCCTTGCCTCCCATGTAGAGCATAAAACCGGTTGTGCCTTGGGTCACCACCTTAAGGACCACCTCTACCCAACGGAACCACATTTGCACCCCGGACCTTGCCACGATTTCTTGGACAATCCACCCTCATGTGACCAAGCTCCCCACTTTCAAAATGTGCATTGGAACCCCTCAAACATGGGCCCTTGTGATTCTTCCCACATCTAGGACACACATCATTAAGAGCCATTCCACTCACACTTTGAGGCCTAGGGAAGTCATAGGCAAACCCTCTATTAGTAGCACGAGTAGGCCCTTGGCCTTGATGATGTCTAGTACCATTTTGAAACCTACCTTCAAAATGGTCCCTCTTGGCCAGATGACACATCCTCTTTCTCAACTTTTCTTCCTCCATTTGCTCTGCATAATTCATCAGCTGAGACAAGTCCATATCACTAATTAGCAAAGCAGATCGACACTTTTCACTTACCAAGTCGGAAACCCCCATAACAAACTAGTTCATCCTTGACCTAAGATTGGCCACCCAGTGAGGAACATACTTTGAAAGTGGATTAAATTTGAGGGCATACTCCCTCACACCCATAACACCTTGCTTCAAGTTCATAAACTCTACCATCTTTGCTTTCCTAAGCTCAAGAGGGAAAAACCAGTTAAGGAAGGCCAAATTGAATTCTTCCAAAGCACCACACATGGCCATTACCCTTCTCACTCTTCCATTGCTCATACCAAATTTAGGTTATCCCCTTGAGTTGGTATGCCGCCAACTCTGCCTTTTCATTTAGCCCAACACCCATGATGTTCAAGATTTTTTAGACCTCATCAATAAACTCTTGTGGATATTCATCCACCTTAGAACCATGGAAACTAGAGGATTCATCCTCTAAAGTCTCTTATCCTAGCTCCCGGGGTAGTAGCATAAGGGGCTTGGGCCCCTTGTTGGACTTGGTTGGACATCACTTGGGAAAGCATAGTGAGGGCATCCTGGAGCTCACCATTGTTGGGTTGCTCCTTGGGAGATCGTGCCCTCCTTCCTCTAGTGCTTAACATGATCTAGCATAGCAACGAACAATCAATAAGGGAGGGGGGGACTTACCAAAACTCTATAGTACGACTTAAAACACGAAGAAGGGAAACATTTCCTAAAACGTCTCATAGCTTCCTACTCATAGTCCTGACACACTTTACAACCACGAATATGACTCTATTCGATGAGGTACATTGGACTCTGAGGATCTATCAACCTAGTGCTCTGCTACAAAGTTTTGTCACGGCCGAAGCCTAGGGCCTAGACTTGACACGGCGAATGGGCAACCCGAAGGGACCCCAAACAAGCCTCTTAACTTGTCATTACACACCCTTGGTCACGGAAGCATATAAAGACATATAGATTAAGAATAGGGCAATAGAGCTAAGGGAAAACTTGCATGAACATCATAATCAAGAGACAAGGTCAAAGCTCATACATAGATTCACAACTTGTCCAACAAACACCTTTAATACATAAATAGAGTGGGGGCCAAGACAAAGCTATCAGGGTCACCCTCATAGCCAAATAGAACATAAGAAATTGTCTCAATACATATATAATAGCAACATAGACTCGGGTCCACGAAGTGAAGGACTCACAAACTAGCTTTGAGTAGAACTGATCTAGCCACGTGGGGGAGGAGCATGATCAACTTGAGTACCAATCCCTACATGGTGATATCATGTAGGCAAGAGTATGCGTTAGTACGTCTGAATGTACTAAGTATGTGGGGTGCAATGCAACAATAGATAGACATCATACTTAAAAATGCATACATTAGACAATAGGCATAGTATACTAATACGGCATGTATGATCCATACAAAAGTAAAACACACTTCAAGTAACTCATGCTCATATAAGATATCATATGTGTAGAACATACCAATCTAGAATCCCAACTATAGTTGGGAGATGCCATTCACACCTAGACACCCTGGCGGCAAGGTACAACACCCCTACCATGGTTGATGCCATTCACACCTGGACACCCTGGTGGATAGATACAACACCCCTTACATGGTTGAGGCCATTCACACCTGGACACCCTTGTGCTAAGGTACATACCCCTCACATGGTTGATGCCAGTAACACCTGGACACCCTGGTGGCAATGTACATGCCCTTCATATGGTTATCCAGGCTCCTATACCCCCTGAATCGAGCATGGTCTAATGCATCACATTATATATATCATGTGCATAAGCTCCTTTCATCTTCATAACATCACTCATATCATATCTCATGCTTTGGACCTTCAATTCCTCAAGAAATCGTAAACAAACATTTTATCAAACACATTGGGGGTGTGTAATGAGGGTAAAAGACCATGCAATTTAGTGGTGAAATCATGCAAGAAAATCTATAGTAAAACCATTAATCAACACCTTACAACACCCCCAAGACATTGACCTCAAAATCCCTTATCAAATCCCACATTAGATCCAAGATTTATAGCTCAAAACATGTTAAAACAACCATACTTTCATGAACTAAAATCACAGTGCAGTAAATTTCTCAATATACTAGACTCACATGTAAAATCAACTTTAAATCATCAAATATTAGTAAATAGGAGGCTTAGGCACCATGGGTGGAAGGAACCAATGGTTCAACACCACATACCTTGACTTTGGAGAACCGTTGAAGATGATTGGAAATGTAGACTTGAAGCTTGAATGAGATCATTGATGAAATACTTAAGATTGGTCTTGAGTTTGGGACTTGAATGTAGAAGCAAATGTATGGCTAAGTGTCTTGGTGAGTATTGGGAAATGTTTAGGGTGATATGACGGTGAAATAAGTCTAAGTATAGGTAAAAATATATTTGGGAAAACTTAGGCCTAACACTTAGAAAAATCTAGACGAACTATGAAAAATAGTGTAGAATTTACACCTCTCCACACGGAGAGGTTATGGACCCTCACTGGAAATTGCACCAAGTGCAAATTTCATAAATCAATTTCCTTGATTTAAAATCAAGGTGAGACCCTTGTCCCCCTAATTAGGACCCCCTTAACAATAATATAAAGTCGTATTCTCTAAATTACAAACAAATTTGTAGATATATGGAAAACAAGATTCCGGGCACTTCCAAGGCACTTTTTAGGAACTCTTTGGGGTCGTTTCATCTTGGAATGGTCAAACAGGGACAGAATCCATTTTTGTCACAAAAACCCTTGAACTCATCTGAAGTGAATTCTCCACCATTATGGGAATGAAGTGACTTTATTTTATAGCCACTTTGTTTCTCTACCATAATCTCAAAATTATTGAAATTTTCAAACACGTTAGATTGTTCCCTCAAAAAGTAAACCCAAGTTTTTCGAGAATAATCATCAACAAAGACATGGAAATAATTACTTTTACCAAGTGAGCTTGGTTTGCTTGATAAGTCTGCACATATTCATAATGAATCAATTCTAAATGACATCGTGCACATGTCAATGACTCTTCGGGAAAACATTTCCTTAACTGTTTTCCAAAATGATATCCTTCGCAAAGTTGATTAGGATGGTTAATGGTTGGCAACCCTTTTACCATATTTTCGTTTTTCATCAATCTTAGACTATCAAAGTTCATATGGCCAAATCTCATGTGCCTAAGATAAGATGAATTTTTGACACATGAAAATAAGCACCTTGCTACATAAGTTTGAAGATTCAAGACAAATATTTTATTTTTAGCCATGGGAATTTTTGCTAATAATCTTTAATTTTCATCTTTCATTGTCAATATTTTATTTTTCAAATGATTGTCATAATTTTTCTCCTAAAGCTGTCGTAAACTCAAGATATTACTTTTCATATCTGGTATATACATGACGTTGGAGATAAATTGATGACTTCCATCTTTCAAATGAATTAAAATCATACCTTTTCCTTTGATTTGAACTTTTGAAGAGTCTCCAAGAGTGATGTTGCCACCATTAAATTATCCAATCTCAGTAAATAAATGTTTCTTCCTGCAAGTATGACTACTTGCACCGGAATCAAGGTACCATTTATTTTTTTCAACACTTTCGTCTTATTTACATGCCATAAGTAAGGTGTCATCTTCATTTTCATTTTTCTCTCCAACAAAATTATTAACCTCCTCTAAATTAGTTTTGCATTCCCATGAAAAATGACCATACTGATGACAAGTATAACACTCAATATTTGATTTTTCATACCTTCCTTGATTCGCCTCCATCCTCTACCTCTTCCACGACCTCTTTCATGGTTGGAGTCTTGACTTCTTTTTTCTTTGGTTGGAGGATTATGGCCACCTCTTCCTCCTCTACCACGACCTCTTCCATGCCCAGGACCTCTTTGTTGTGAGCCACGCCTTTCATCTTTCTCCTTCAAATAAAATTTTACTTGCAAAGTTTGTTCAACTGACTCTTGTTTTGATTTCTTCAACTTTTTTTCATGTGCTTGCAAAGAACCCGTTAGTTCTTCTATGGTCATGGTGTCCAAGTCCTTCGACTCTTCAATAGTAACAGCAATATAATCAAATTTTTAATCTAGGGATCATAATATTTTTGCAATGACCCTATCATCCTTCAACACTTCAGCATAACTGCTCATTTGATTAACAACTGCCAATACCCTTGAGATATAATCCGAAACTGATTTAGATTCATTCATTAGCAGTGATTCAAATCCTCCTTTTAAGGTCTAGAGATGAACCTTTTTCATCTTATCCAAACCTTTAAAGGAGGTGTGAAGAATATCCCATGCTTGCTTGGAGGTGGTTACATTTGCAACTTTCTCGAACATCTTTTCATCCAAACTTTGATGGATGAGTATGAGTGTCTTTTGGTCTTTCTTCTTTGTGATAGCAGTATCATCATCTTCATCGACACAACTCTCCACAATTTCCTATGCATCATAGGCTCCTAGCAAAGCCTTCATTTGGATGCACCAACTTCATTATTTTCTTTAGTGTACTTGGAAAGGAATTCCATTGGAGTTACTCACTTTCTCTCTACATTTTGGTGTCTCTCAAACCACCGACTCTTATACCAAATGTTGGAAATTTGGGAAAGTAAGATAACAAAATATTACTCACTACAAGTAGAAAAGAAGTGGAGGAAAGATGATTTTCTATTCAACTATTTTCTTTTCACAAATAGCTGGATTACATGACTATTATAGGTGAATTCATCCATGTACCTAGCCTAGCATACATGTACCGTAATTAATACTTCATACCCTCCAAGTTTATGAATCTCCTAACTAGATGTAATATAGACTTTTTCACCAATTCATGCATCTCCTAATACATTAATCTACTAGTTCATGGACCAAAACAAATATGATGTGAACTATAAGGACCCGGACTTTGTATAGCTTTAGTGGTGCATGGAATTTGGTTCCGGAAAAGTTTTTGACCAAGGTAACACCTTATGGACACCTCTGTGGGCCGTATGACCCCTATATGGGAAACCCCCCCCCCACCAAATTAGTTTATACACCTTCATTACTATCTGTTCTTATTCTAACACTTAACTTCTTATTCGTTTGCTCAAAACGCTTCTCGAATCCTCCTTTCAAGCTCCAGTCGAAGTATCTCCATGTGATCTTCAAGCCCATCCTAAATTCACTTTCAATCCTTCTATACAAGATTTATTTATGTGATTTAGGGTCATCATGGGTCTCTTTCATCAAGTCAAGTTCAAAGGAATTCCGTTGGCTAAGCTTTTCACAAGAACCGATAGAAGGGTCAACTTTAAATGGCCATATCTATTAGCACAAAAGAACAAGGTAGGCCATGAGCTATCAAATTGAATCTCTTTGAATCAGCCTTCTAACGCATCTGGTTTCACCTCATTCCAAGTTCAGATCAAGAAGTCATGCCCATTATTGTAAAACTCGTCTGTGCAGGGATCTATGCGAATTTTTAATTCCATGTCATTAATGGCCCTTACGTAATTTTGGGCTATTCAAAGGGTTTTTATGACCTTTTCACAAATCCTTTACATTCTTTCATTCCAATCCATCTTCATCAGAAAAACACTCATACTCTAGAATTCAATTCCTAAAATTCTCTCCAAGTCTCATCTTCAAGCTAGGATTCAAATGGGAATTCAACTTCATGCTAAATTCTTCTCAAATTCATCTTCCTTATAAAATTATGTGGGTTTGATACTTTGTCACTTTCAACCAAGAAGACCCAAAACCCTTTTACTTGAATTTTCATTAATCTTATCTTACTTTAAAATACTAGTTTTCAATAATATGATTCATTAAATTCAATTCATGTATGAGTTATGCTTTATTGATGATTTTAATTGATTAAAACCCTAATATGATGATTTACATTAAAGTTATAAGGTTATGAATATACATGTCCCCTTTAAAGCTTGTTTTATGGATGGGTAACCTATATTATGATTTAAATGTGAATTTTACTTATGTCATTACTTGAATTTCACAATGTATTGTTAGTTTAAGTTTGAATCTCCATTACCCATGCCTTTCTCATCTCATTCATAGCAAATGCATTCATGCATATGGGATTTTATGAAAATTATGAAGTGGATTAAGCCCCAATTATGTTTACGTAAATGATTTTGATAAGATATTGATTGTGACAAGAATGTGAGTACATAAATGTCTATGATTGGGGCTCTTTGAGCATTTTAGGTGCTTGCACATATATGAATGAGTTATTCCTATGCATGAGCATTATGATTATGAACTATGATTTGGCTTTTGAGCCCAATTATGAAGATATGAGAAATATGTTTGGCTTTTAAGCCTAAACGTGCATTGAAATGATTTGAAATAACTGAAATGATTTGAACTGACTATTGCCTCTTTTTGAAAGCATGTATATGTATAAGTATTCTTATGGGGTGTTTGACTTAGCACTGATGGATTGGGGGGCATCAGGTCTATCCCCAAGGGTCCTTTGCCTTTTCTTGAACTATATGTCAAGCATAGGTATTGAGATCTAAGGCTCATCCTGTTAGTTGAGGCATGAGCCGGTAGAAATATTGTGAAAATCCTATTCGAAATGGGGGTGCACATAAGGAAGGTTGCTTCATATGAAATGGAGGTGCCCATAAGAAGAAGTATGGTTTACCTTTGGTAAGTAAACCACCTCTTTTCTGACATGGGGATAACATTGGGATTCCAAGTAATAGCTCACTTGGTCTTATATGTCGGTTGAGATCCCATCCTAACTATATATGAGCATTATGCATTTCATGCATCCTGGATTTCATGGAATATTGTTATATACTCTTCTTTGGATATATACTTCTTTCTATATTATGTGCTCTTGTCATCTAACATTGAATGCAGGTTTGATAAGTCACATGCATTACATGCCCGGATACTTAGTACATTCAAACGTACTAACGCATACTTTTCCGTACATGATCTAACCACATAGGGGTTGGAGACTACTTTCATCCACCATTTGATGGCTAGATCGGATTTGGCAAAGTGTTATGGTGAGTCCTATCTTCCAAGGACAAGCCACTATCTATCTACCTTATGTTTCTTCTATTTTGCTACTTAATTTGAGGGTGAGCCCGAGACATGTCTTCGCCCCTGTCCCATTCTATGACTAGAGGCAATGTCGGACATCTTATAGACTATTGTCGGATTTATATGCTATGTGTTGTATTTAGAGCCCATGATTATGGTAACCTGTTGGATATGGCTATTATGGATTGATTATAAGAATTATGATAAGTTTGTATGTTTGATGAGGAAATGTGAAAGATCCCAAGTCCCGTATTTCCCCCATAGAGTGAGTCACACTTACCCGCACCCTAGTTCTTATATGCTATGAGCTATGTGAATCCATGTTAATACCTCATCCATATGGCATTGCCATAGCATGAGTCCTACTTTCTCGTCCCTTAGAACTATGTTTTTACTATTTGTATATGCTTCCGAACCTATGATGTGAATATGGATACTTTTTGAGGCTTGTTTGGGGACTCTCGGGTTCCCACTCACCATGTCACTCCTAGAACCTAGGTTCGGGTCGTGACATGAATACACTAAATAATGTGAAGAAGTTTATTTTTTTCAACAGTATACTCTGTTTTGGATGTCGATAAGGGCCACAATTTCATGCTTCTTCGAACTACAAGATGTAACACCTGAACCAAGAGAGAATACATATCCAAAAGTATTTTTCTCATCATTCAAACACCCTGCATAATCGCTGTCAATGAAATCAAACAATCTGAAATCTGATACTTTAGAGTACCAAATTCTAAAATCAGTAGTTCCAGCAATGTATAATAAAACCTGCTTTGTTGCTCCAAAGTGATGCTTCGTTGGATTATGCATGAATCCAAAAATCACACTAACAGAAAATGCTATGTCTGACCTTGTTACGACAAATAATTCAGACCACCAACTATGCTTCTAAAGCATAGAGCATCTGCCAATCTCGTAGTATCATCAGATATGAGCTTCTCACTTACATTCATAGGTGTAGAAGCTATCTTACAACCCAACATGCTAAATCTCCTAAGAAGTTCAGTTGCATATTTTATTTATGAGATAAAAATGCCATCTGAACATTGATTTATCTCAAGACCAAGAAAATATTGCAGCAACCCCAAGTCTGTCATTTCAAATTTTTTCATCATGATAGACTTAAACTGAGTAACAAGAGATTCACAAGAGCCCATATAAATTATATCATCTACATAAAGACACATCACTAAGAAATCAGTTTTACCTCGCTTCTTTATATAGAGAGTTGGCTCATTTTTTATCCTTTCAAATCCATTCTCCAGGGGATAAGAGTTGATATTGCTGTAGCATGCTCGCGGGGCTTGCTTTAGTCCATATAAGGCCTTTTCCAATATATACACTTTATACTTTTTGTCTGCTCATGACAAAACCTTCAGGCTAAGAAACATAAACGTCTTCCTCCAATTCCCCAGTTGAGAAGGCTGACTTGACATCACATTGGTAAACTGGACAAGAGAGTTGAGCAGCAGGAGCTAAGAAATTTCTCATTGTTTCAAAGCGTTTTACTGGAGAGAATGTTTCATCAAAATCAACTCCTTGTTTTGCGCATATCCTTTTGCAACAAGCTGAACTTTGTGCTTTTGAATTGATCCATCAGGATAGTACTTTGTGTGATACACCTACTTCAGGCCCATAACATTCTTTCCTTCTAGTAAATTAACTAATTCTCAGGTTTCATTCTTTTCAACATCTTTGATTTCATTCTCCATTGCTTGTTGCCACTCCTAGTTTTTAGTTGCTTCTCCATAATATATGGGATTTGAAACAAGACAAGAAAATTGATAAGAAGTATACATATTGTTAGAGTATTTGGGATTCAGTTTCCTATCCCTTGTTGATCTTCTAAGTGGACTTGGCTCTACTGAAGATTCTTCAACTGTTTCAGATGTTAGTGTAAAAATTCATCTTGAGATGAGAAGTCACACATCGACAAAATACAAGAGAGATAATGGGTATATAAGTAAAGGACTGGTCTATATATGTAAGATGCCTTTTTGGGGTGAGCCCAAAGGAACAAATCCGTGATGGGCTAGGCCCAAGAGCGGATAATACTTCACAGTGTTGGGCTAGGTCATTATAGGTGTATCAGAGCCACTTTTGTGTTAGACTTGTCAATGTGGACCAGCGTTCAACTGAGTTTAGGTGAATCCTAGTGAGGCGGGGCAAAACCTCAGTGCTGAGTCTAAGTGAATCCCATGTGGTGGGTTGAATCTCAGTAAGCACGCTGAGTCCATAGACAGGGTGTATGTAACAATCCATGTTAAGATGAGAAGTCCCACATCGACAAAACACAAGAGAGATGTTAAGTATATAAGTAAAAGACTGGTCTATATATTGTGAGATGCCTTTTGGGGTGGGCCCAAAGGGACAAATCTGTGAAGGACTAGGGCCAAGAATGGACAATATTTCACAGTATTAGGCCAAGTCGTTACAGTTAGTGGTACCAATTTCACAGTAATTACCTTCTTGTCACCAAAATACTCTTACTTCAGAGTTTCCCATGCTTGTCTGGAGGTTGTTGCTGTTGCAATTTGGGGAAAACTTTCATCACCCAATACCGATTGGATGAGAAATAATGCCTTTGCATCTTTCTTGCGAGTCTCGCATAGTTGATTGTTAAGTTGGCCGGTGCCATATTTGGCTCAAAATATCCTGTCTCCACCAAATTCCATAACTCGTGGAACTTGAACATTGTCTTCATTTTGAGACTCGAAAGTTGATAATTTTCTCCTTTAAATATTGGAATCAAGGGTTGAGATGAAGGGTTGGAACAATTGCTTGCCATGGATTCTTCTCAATTTACTGCTCAGTTAGTTTGACCTCACCTGTTGAGAGAATTGGATGTCTCTCCCTCTTGCTCTGATACCACAATATTTTTGGGGACTTTAAAAACACGTAAAAAATGGAGAGAATTTGACTTTCTGAAGACTTTGAATTGCAATGAAAAAGCAACAGCAATATCCTATTAAATAGACTTACAACCAACTGATAGAAGCTAAAAATAAGGAACTAATAGTAGTAGATAAGCATGTCACTACTTCTAACCATATCAAGTAGGAAATAGCAAATAAAAAATAAACAAATTTAGTGTTGATTAACTGAATCAGCACTACTTTTACTAGATAAAAATGAGGAACTTATCGATTTCTTTTGAAGCACAGTCAATAGTTACAACTTAAACTATGACCAAACAAGCTTAAACTACAACACAACAAGGCAAGATGAAGAGCCTTGTTTCAAGTACATCATGATGCATCATAATGTAAAAAGGTAAACTCCGATGCACTAAAGCTCTCGCTATGCACAGGGTTCGGGGAAGGACCCAACTACAAGGGTCTATTTTACCTTACATTTCTATCAGAGGCTGTTTTCAAGGCTTGAACCCATGAACTCCTTATCACATGTCAATAACTTTACCATTTACTCTAAGGCTCCCCTTCAAAAAGGAGGGATGCAACACGAGGACTTCCCAGGGGGTCACCCATCCTAGTACTACTGATAAAAAGACTATGGTATGGTATATTATTTTTGGTCTTAATTCTTGAACCATTCAATAGAGCTTTACTAAGCACAATTCTGAAAAAGTAATTTGAATATTAAACTTGAAGACCTAGGATCTCAATATAGCTCAATTTCGTCACCAACACCTAATTGGAAATTGTTGAACAATATTGAGGCACGAAAGAGTAGTCATCATCATTTTCAGCTTTTTTAATTCATTCCTATTGGTTTGCTCATATAAAGGAAAGGTTGACCAGAACATCAAAACCTTAGAGGCTTCAAATGGTAGACCGATCCTCAGGAGTTTATGCCGATTCTTCAAGTTCAATTTCCTTAGGTGACTCATTCAGTTACAGCAGATGCTTATTTACATCCAAACAACAAATAGATCTTGATATCTAGACTATTAGGTGCTCACGAAACCCCTCAGGCCTCAACCACATTGTTCTCATATCAGATCGAAAAAAAAATTAAAAGAGGGAACTATTAATCATCATATATGTATGTATTATCACCGTCATAATATACCCCTGTCTTCTCATTTTGGACGACAATGACATATATGTTGGAGCACCTCACAGAATTATACTTCTAAGTTTTTAAGTTTCTTTTGAGCAATAGATTTTTATATGTTATAGAGCACTCGATATTGCAAGTTTTGTTTTATTTTTAGCTGTAATTTTTTTTTCTCACCACAGGTAAGAAATAATTCTAGATAGTTTTTGATTTGGACAAAAGCTTACTCAGCATTCCGAGGGAAAACAAACCTTAAAATAGATACTATTTCCTTACTTCATAGTTTTTTTATTCAAATAATTCGCGGTGTGAGAAAGAATATGTATTTCACTAATTTATTGACAACAGTAATAGCTTAACTCTGCTCTCCTTCATACTACATCATATATTCCACTTTAATCTTGTAAGTTTTGTATCTATTTTAAAAATATTTATACTATACAGCTAAATGTCAACCTATGATTGCATTTAACTCCAAATATCTATGTCAAAAATTTCTTAATTAATTGCGGCCTACCACTTTAAATGCTAATGTAAAAAAGAATTGGCTTCTATTTTTAATAAGTTATGAAGTGAAGCTAATCAACAATGAAGTCCAGTTTAATGGCTTCTTTGAGTTTCGATATTCTTTTTTCACTCATCAAGAAACAAGGAATATCATATAAAGGATGAAGCAAAGACAATGATCTCTCTATTTTATAAGAAAATGTCAAATTAATGTTATATCTTCAACTACAAATTTAAACTATTTTTACAGTGTGACTTATAGATTTCATCTTAAAAAATTAAATTAAATTCCTAAGCACAAAAAGGGTGAAAACATCAATCACCCAATTTTTTTCCTATCAATTTTGTAGCACAAATGTTTGAGGATTATTTTTTTTCCTTGCCATCAAATAAGTTTATGATTGATCATGAAACATATTCATCAATGATTGATAACATGATTTCTTCTCTATAAGTTTTACCATATTTTTGTAAGTACTAAAACATCAAGACTATCAAAATTTGATAAGTATTGTCATGTTATATTATGTAGTAATATGATTACATTTATACAGTTTAATTAATTTTCTCATTTTCATTTCATAGATGAAAAGGAGTCATTTTTAAATCTGACAAAAAAATATCCTTTAAACTTTAGGTCATAAAACATTTTCTACATAAGGTTGAGTTTCTTAATATTGTTTGAATAGAACTCACCCATCATTAGTTTATCTTGCATCTCTTCCATCAAAATTTTATCATTACTTGCTCAGAAATTATTCACATTATTATAAAACATATTTACTTATTAGTAGGGAATACATGTGCAATGCACGTATCCAAAGACTAGTATTACAAATACATGAAAGGGATCACGCAGATTAAATTGGGAACTTCAAGAATGGTTATACTTGATCCACAATGCAAATATTCCAATTTCATAATCAAATTTACAGCTATTACAATTATATGAAAGTTTAATACTAAACAAACGACTATAATAGTATGTTGTTTTGGTCCTAAAGTGTAGGACCTTTCACTAAGCGTGAACCTGAGAAAGTAATTTGAACATTAAACATGAAGATCCACTTTGTCACCAAGCCAAAAGATGAGTATAAGGGCAAGCCTATGATGTTAGTCATTGTGCATGAATTTCAATTGTGACGGTGAGAATGTTTCATTAGTCCCTGAGTTCTAAAAGCTTTTGAGTGAGTGTATGGGACTTCTTTCAGGTGAGGGCATTTGCACTACTTGACTAGCATATGACTATACCAGTGATTGTGTAAGGTTGATGCTCCTTAGCTTATCATAGTTTGATTGTCAGATGTATCATTGTGTCCTTTTTTCTGAATAACCTCGAAATCCTATTTTTAAAAAAAGGGGTTGTGGGTACCTAAACCTGAGGAGTTGATATATAGATATATATATATATATATATATATATGTATGTATATATAAGCCAATAGTATAGTTGTATGTATTTCTCTTTGTCTGCGTAGATTGAATCGTCACTTGAGGACGAGCAACAATTCTAAGTTGAGGGTGTTGATGTGTTGTCAAAATACAGCACCTTTGATGCCTAAAACAAGGGATTTTGCGAGTTCTTGAAGCAAATTTTTATAGTTTAATTGTGTTTTTGTGTTGATATTTCAGAAAAGTTAGGTTGGCATGATTTTGAAGAAAAGTTATAGATTTTGCTGAAGCATAGGACATACGAGTCGTAGGGTGTGTCCTAGCGAGAAACAGGGATGAAAGGTTCAGCAATCTGCCAAGTGAGGGTCAATCCTACGAGGGCATCCTACGAGTCGTAGGGTGCTGTCATAACAGGAGTCAGAGGGCAAAAGTTAAGAAATGTGCCAAGGGAGGGTCACTCCTACGAGCCCAGCCTACGTGTCATAAGACACACTACGATGCGTATAGGTGAACTCGTAGCAAGAATAAGAGAATAAAAATATTGGAAATAAAATTGAAGACCGAGACTACGAGACCAACATATGAGTCATAGCTCAAGCAACGACTCATACCTATGGGTCATACCAGTTCAGTCCAAGATGCCAAGATCCTGATACGAGACCCCGACTATGACTCGTAGGCCATCCTACGAGCCATAACTGTGAAATTTATCAAATGGAAGCTGTCTTTTCTGCATAATTTTTAGGGTTGTTTTGTACATACTATAAATAGTTTAAGTTTTGTTTTTTTGAGAGGGCATGATAAAGAGACAAGAGTGGACACTTGTAAATATTGGCCTTTGTCTTTGAGCTCTAAAATATTCTCCCAAGAATATTTTAATGTTTCAACTTAGATTATTATTTTCACTTAGAAAACCGATTTTTGGGGATTGCAGATCTTGTGCTACACACTTTGGAATTTATCAAGCTTGTGGATTTGTAATTTGGATGTCTTTAATTTCATTGGAGTTGGTAAAATTCTCAACTATGCCTGTAACTTGCACTTTTGTGTGTTTTATCATAGCCATGAGTAGCTAAGCACCCACAACTTGGGGTTGTGGAAACCATGGGTAGTTGACTTGAAATGACCTAGGTTTTGTGCATTTCTACAATTGGGGTTTTCAATATATTGTCTATTTCCATTCGTTATTAATGTTGTTTGGTGGTGGCCAATACCAAAACCTGCCTACTATCACGATTCCAATCAAGGTAATGACGAATAGAAGAAGGAAAGTAGATGATGAGATTCAGTTGATGTGTTCCCGTCTAATCGACCAAACATGACCAAGAGGAGGTTGAGTGGGACAATAGGTAATGACTAGTTGGCGCGCCATGGTAGCTGACCAACCGCTATGGTGAAATTTGACCTTCACATTCACAAGAGGGCTAGAAGAAGCTAAATTACTGTCCTGCATGCGATTCACCAATTATAGTTATGTTATCTAAGGTATTTGAGTCGACGAGCAATGGGGAGCACAATTCCCAAGTTGTCCCCAAATTTGAGTGTTTTCTCGCATTTTAGTTAGTGTTTATTTTATCTTTGTTCTTTGAATCACATGAACCCACCCACCCACCACCCACCCCCAATTGGAAATTGTAGTTAGACACTAGAAATGATTAGTGGTGAATTCTTGTAGTCAAGCCTTGTATTCCCTGTGAATTCGACCCTAACCTCGATTAGGTTAAATACTGATAGCGACCACTTTCTTATTGGAGCGTGACCATCAATCATAAATTATGAGTTTTTGTGTTGATATTGTAGACTAGTTAGGTTGGCACGATTTTAAAGAAAAGTTGCAGATTTTGCTAAAGCATAGGCCATACGAGCCCACCTACGAGTCTTAGGGTGTGTCGTAGTAGGAAACAGTGATCAAAAGTTCATAAATCTGCTAAGTGAGGCTCAATACCACGAGGCCATCCTATGAGTGGTAGTTCACACTACGAGTCATAAGGTGGTGTCATAATAGGAATTAGAGGCCAAAAGTTCAGAAATTTACCATGTGAGTGTCACTCCTATGAGCCCAGCCTACGAGTTGTAAGACATACTACTACTCGTACAGGTGGACTCGTAGCAAGAATCAGAGAACCAAAATGTTAGACGAAAAATTAAAGACCAAGATTACAAGACCAACATATGAGTCATAGCTCAAGAAACAACTCGTACCTATGGGTTGTACCAGTTCAGTCCAAGATCCTCAGATCCTTATACGGGACCCCGTCTTTGACTCGTAGGCCATCCTATAAGTCGTAACTGCAAAATTTATCAGATGGCCAGTCGTCTTTTCTGCATAATTTTGAGGGTTGTTTTGTACATACTATAAATAGTTTAAGTTAGGTTTTTTTTTTGGAGGGGGACGAGAGAGAGACAAGAGTGCACACTTGTAAATATTAGCCTTCGTCTTTGAGCTCTAAAATATTCTCCCAAGAATATTTTAGGGTTTTAACTTAGATTATTATTTTCCCTTTGAAAACCCATTTTTGGGGATTGCAAATCTTATGCTACACACTTTGGAATTTATCAAGCTTGTGGATTTGCAATTTGGGTTTCTTCAATTTCATTGGAGTTGGTAAAACTCTCAACTATGCCTATTACTTGCATTTTTGTGTATTTTATCTTAGCCATGAGTAGCTAAGCACCCATAACTTGGGGTTGTGGGAACCATGGGTAGTTGACTTGAAATGACCTAGGTTTTGTGCATTTCTACGATTGGTGTTTTGCATGTATTGTCTATTTCCCTTTGTTATTAATGTTGTTTGGTGGTGGCCAATACCAAACCCTGCCTACTATCACAATCCCGACCAAGGTAGTGGCGAATAGGAAAAGGGAAGTAGATGACAGGATTCGGTTGATGTGTTCCCGTCTAATCGACCAAACCTAACCAAGTGGAGATTGACTAGGACAATAGGTAACGGTTAGTTGGCACCCCATGGTAGCCGACCAAGTGCCATGGTGAAATTTGACCTTCACCTTCACAAAAAGGATGGAAAAACCTAAGTTACTATCCTGCATGCGTTTTACCAACTGTAGTTATTTTACCTAGGGTATTTGAATCAACGAGCCATGGGGAGCACAATTCCCAAGTTGTCCCTAAATTTGAGTGTTTTCTCGTATTTTAGTTAGTGTTTATTTTATCTTTATTTTTGAATCACATGACCCCCCCCTAGAGATTATAGTTATAGACACTAGAAATGATTAGTGGTGAAGTCTTGTAGTCAAGCCCTGTATTCCCTATGGATTCCACCATAACCTCGGTTAGGTTAATTACTGATAGCGACCGCTTTCTTATTGGAGCATGACCATCAATCAAAAAATTATGGCGCTGTTGCCGGGGAAAAAAAGTTGGCTCTTAGTGTGTGTGCCAGCTTCTTGGTACATACTGCTTCCCTCTACGAGGCATGATTACGACTTGTAACCTTCACTACGACTCGTAAGCTTGCTCGTAGAAGCTTACCCAAAGCATGATTTATAAATTCTTCAGCTTTTGGTTTGTTCCTGCACCTTCTCACTTAAAATACACCAAAAAGCCAATTTATGCAATTGGTTCAAAGCCTCAACAATTCTCAAACACATATTAACTTAACGATCAACAATTAAAATACGATAAAATGTCTAAAAATAGGATCACAACACACAAAAAATGCATGGGTTACCTCCCAAGAAGCGCCTTATTTAATGTCGTGGCTCGACTGAGTCATTCATGAGTACTTATACTCCCTCATTGGCTCCATCACTGCTTCTTCTACTTTTCCTTTGCTCATCTAGCACTGCATCTAGCTGCTCAGCAAGTTCTTCAATCCTATCACCCAGGCTTTGCATTGATGTAGTTTGTTATTGTTGACACCCAATTTTTACCCTCCACGGTGTTAAATTGATCGTCGAGTTTATATTTTTGTTTTGATAATTTTTAAATAATTGTTTTCCAAAAAAATAAAATATAAAAAAAATCAAATTTCTACGGGCGCGTGAGGGCCATGCGCCCTAATATCCTCTTTTCCCCTGCTCACAGAACCCATTTTCCATTTTCTTCATCTTCTTCCTCCTCTTCACAATTTCACCTCAAACCCTAGCCGCCCTTCTCTCCTTCTTCTTTTTCTCCTTCTTCTTCTACGCACCAAAACCAGAAAACAAAATCCCCAAACCAGGAATGGAACCCAACGTTCACCCGACCAGACGACCCTAAAATCCGGTGACCACGTTCACTCGACAATCCCCAACGGTCACCTACCCCACTCCATCACGCGTGCCTAAAACGTCAACCCTACCCACTTGCGAATTTGAATTTGAAAACACCTTTTTTTCCCCTCCATTTTGCCCTAATTTTTGGACTATAAATTCCCCTTCATTTCACTGAGAAGGGGGAGGCGATTGAAATCTTTGAAACCCTAAAAAGCTCCATTCCATAGCAGCAGTCGACAGTCATCATCGAAAATCCTAGATAATTCCCATAGTCATCACTTTTTCTCACGAAAGTTCTTCGACTCAAAGAAAAACCAGAGTATCTGATTTTCAAGTCAAAGAATTTGAAACGATCTTCGTCTTGTGGCATCAAAGTTCACTGTTAAGCTCGTCGTCATTCCAGTTTCGCTGCCCCAAAAAAGGTAATATCCCAATCTTCATCTCATTTCAAATCGTTCGTATACTGTGTCTGAGTGTGAGTGTGTTAGCTATATCGAAGTTGTTATAGTTTTTCTATTGTTTGTCGTGACTGGAATGTGCACTGAATTGATGTTTCGATGCTGCTGTTGTTT